>OW240914.1:145718530-145784216 GCA_933207985.1 Pelobates cultripes | reverse complement strand
GGGAGGAGGCTGGCAAAGAGGCTTCTCCACAACCCAGGGAAACAGGGCAATTTGCCATTTAAAGGGCCCGCTACAAATAGCAGTTTGTAACAAGGTGTCAATCCATATCTGCCAAGTGACCCTATGTTGGGGTAACATTCCCTATTCTGCTCTGTGTCAGTGTGTATCAGGGACTCTTAGGACAGGTGTCAATCCATATCTGCCAAGTGACCCGATGTTGGGGTAACATTCCCTATTCTGCTCTGTGTCAGTGTGTATCAGGGTCCTGAGGACAGGTGTCAATCCATATGTCAAGGTGTCAATATGTCATATGTCAGGTGTCAATCCATATTGATTGTGATTTAGGAATGTTAGGTGATTTCTGCCCTTTATGGATTAAAACCAGACTCTGTATCAACTGTGTAATTTTCCATGGGAGTTTTGCCATGGATCCCCCTCCGGCATGCCACAGTCCAGGTGTTAGTCCCCTTGAAACAACTTTTCCATCCCTATTGTGGCCAGAAAGAGTCCCTGTGTGTTTTAAAATTCGCCTCCCCATTGAAGTCAATGGCGTTTCGGGCGGTTCGCCGGTTCGCGAACATTTGCGGAAGTTCGCGTTCGCCGTTCGCGAACCGAAAATTTCGGGTTCGCGACATCACTACTCATATTCATTATTTAACCACAACTTGATTTATTTTAATAAACCGCAGAAATAACAAAACGTATGTCAATGTCCAAATATTTCTGGACCTAACTGTGCTAGAACCCACACACTTCACATTATCAAAGCATAAAAATTATTCTGTCATTCAATTTAACCTATACGTTTCTCAGCCTGTTTTCATATAATCAAGGCCAGACTATGAACTAAAGCAGTCCTGGATTCTATACCAGCCTAATAATGCTTTTGTGCCAGCATACAGAGGTGAAAAACTTAAAATTTAAAACTATTTCAGTCCAACTACCTTGACATATTAAGAAAAGTTTGATAATGGAAATGGATAATGTATGCTTTTGCACAGCTGTAAAAAATGACTTCTCATTTATTTTGAAGTCCTATGAATGTGCTTTTTACTTAGGAAAGCATTGAGAGGCTATTGCGCTTGCATGGCAACATGCTGCACCAATAAGCATCTCCTCATCAATGCATCTATAAATGCATCTATATGAGAGCTTTCAGAGCCTCCATGCAGAGTAAAGACTCTGAATGTAGGTGCTGCACATGTCGCTTTCTCTCAGTGCCTTTTATGTGGTGTTTTCCCCAAACTCATTTAATGTGCCTCTAAGGCCCATCCGCTTTATCCCCCTTCTCAGCCGCTCTGTGTGTTTCTTTCTCTGCCCCAGCACCTCTCTGTGTCTCTTTCATTACAACCCCTGTGTGTGTCTCATTCTCCTCTTCTCCAGCCTCACTACAAGTCTCTTGTTCACCATCCTCAGTCCCTCTGTTTGTCTCTTGTTCCCCTTTCCCAGCCCATTTGTGTGTGTCCCCTAGCCATCTGTGTGTTTCTTTCTCTCCCCAGCTTCTCCATGTTTCTCATTTCCCACCCCGCCTCATAATGTATCTCATTCCCTCCCCCGGCCCCTCCATATGTCTCCCCCCCCCTCAACCATTCTGTGTGTCTCAGCCATCGCCAGCCCCTCCAATTGTCTCATTTTCTTTCCCCAGCCCCTCCTTGTGTCTTATTCCCCTTTCAGCCCCTTCATGTGTTTCATTCCCCCCTCAACTAATTTGTGTCTCATTCCCCCCAAACCCTCCAAGTGTCTCATTTCCCTTTCCAAGCTCCTCCATGTGTCATAATTCCCTCCCACAGCTCCTCCGTGTTTTTCATTTCCCTCCCCTGCCCCTCCATGTAACTTATTTCCCTCCCCCAGCCATTTTTGTGTCTCATTCCCCCTAGTCCCTCTATGTGTCTCATTGCCCCCCCCCACATCCTCCAACTTTGCCGATATCCAGTTGGCCAGTTTGGCCCTGAATATTATAGGAGGAGAAGTCTTACACTGAGTTACACTGGTATATAAATGGAGTGCTGAATGGTTACTATATATATATATATTTACCGGTAATCACTTACCCTTTATATGTACTGGAGCATGTCAACCAGAAAAAAAAAAAAAAATATAGGATAACACTGTGATTTAAAGTGTGACAAAATATTTGTCAGAAAGAGCACACTCACATAATTTAGAGCCCAATAGTGACTGGCTCAAATCCGTAATACTCGTGTGTCCTATGGGCGACATTACCGCTTTTCTTACAACTTAGGTGGATGCATCTCATAAAACACAAGCAGACATAGGAAACCAATGGTGCAGTATTAATACACTTAAATTTATTGGACACTATGTATGGTTAAGCTTAAATAACCATATAATATAATAATAAAAAGAAATAGCTCTTAATACATACCAATGCCCAGCAATATAGACCTTGTCTATACTAATAATTCTGTGGGATAATGAACAAGTGACCAGACAGTACAACATATACAATTAATTAAAGAATTTATTGATAATGCATCATAAAAAAATCTGAAGTGATACTAAAAAATAGGTGCATATGCAGGAATAAAAACAAACATAAAAATGTGACAAAAACCTACTGAAACTAGAATTAAAAATAATCCAAATAGGTAAAAATAATTCAAATAGAATTCCTCTTCCCTGTTTAACTGTCCACTGACTCCTGTGTAGTAGTTAATTAGACCTCCTCAATAGCTTCTGCACAGCTCCTGCCTCTGTTTGCAGTGAAAAATCCTTAAGGTTCACTCTGGCAGTTATAGTGTTAAAATCTTTTGAAAAGAGCAACTTTGCACAAACGCAATTTGCCTGCGCTGGCTTTATCAATGACACAAAATTTATCAATGACATTGCATTGCAGTGGACATGAAAACATAAACGCAACACATTTGTAACCATAAAAAACTTATTTAAATAGTACAACGCAAGATAGTGCTTATTATACTGTACAAAAATTAGGCTTAAAAAAAATCTAGTGAAATTAATAAATGTGTATGCACTTATAAACATGTATGAGAAATAGTGTACTCAAATAATCTAAATATACCCTCAAAATTAATATAATGACAAACATTTATTAGAAAAAAAAGGTAAAATAAAAATAAAAAGATACATATAATAAATAATTATAGTAGATTGATTACATTTGTTTATTTAAAAAAAAGGAAAAAAGTTTCTGTGTATATATACATGCAACCTTGAATGTAAACTATATAGCACCAATATTATTTAGAAACCATGCATTATTACATATTAATCATATATATGCAAATTTTCAAAGAAAGAGATAAAATTAAACATTTTCTTTAGTGTTGTTTTTAAAAAAATGGCACAACTCAAAGTCATTGTCTAAACTGTACATTTGCACAATGTTTAAATTAAAGATCCATGTAATTTCGGATAGCCGGAACATTTTTTGATCTCTCCTCCAATTTTTTGGGACCTTCTGGATTGCTAAGCATTTGAGATCTTTTGGATTGCTGTTATGTTTTTTTTTGTAATGTAAAGACAAGCTGTGTTTTTCATATGAATTTTTATATTTCTTATATGATCTAGTATGCGTATACTAAGAGGATGTGTGGTGCTGCCCACGTAACCCAAACCACAAGGACATTACATAGTTACATAGCTGAAAAGAGACTTGCGTCCATCAAATTCGGCCTTCCTTACATATGTTTTTGCTGTTGATCCAAAAGAAGGCAAAAAAAACAGTCTGTAGTGCTTCCAATTTTGCAACAAAGTAGGAAAAAATTCCTTCTTGACCCCAAAATAGCAGTCAGATATATCCTTGGATCAAGCAGCTATTACCCCACTAATTAGAAATTATACCCCTGTATGTAATGTTTTTGCAAGTATTTATCCAATTTCTGTTTAAACATCTGTATGGTGTCTGAAATACCACATCTTCAGGCAGATAATCACACATCCTTATAGTTCTTACTGTAAAAAAAACATTTTCTTTGCCTTAGACTAAATCTCCTTTCCTCTAACCTAAATGCGTGACCTCGTGTCCTATGTATAGCTCTGTTTATGAATAGATTTCCAGATAATGGTTTGTACTGGCCCCGAATATATTTGCATAAAGTTATCATATCCTCTCAGAGGCACCGTTTTTCCAAACTAAAGAGATTTAAATTTGTTAACCATACTTCATAACTAAAATGCTCCATTCCTTTCTTCAAATTTGTAGCTTGTCTCTGCACCTTTTCTAGTGCCATGATATCCTTCTTTTGAACAGGTGCCCAAAATTGCACAGCATATTCAAGATATGGTCTTACCAGTAATTTATAAAGAGGCAGAATTTTATCCTAAGAATTTATGCCCCTATTTATACATGACAAAATATTGGCCTTAGCAACTGCAGATTGGCATTGCATATTGCTGCCTAATTTGTCGTCTATACCAATTCCCAAAATCTTCTCACGTGTTGTTATCCTTAATTCACTACCATTTAGGGTATAAGTTGCTTGTGCATTCTTTACCTCGAAGTGCATAACTTTGCATTTCTCTACATTAAATTTCATCTGCCATTTTAGCGCCCAGTCCCCTAATCTATCTAAATCCCACTGCAGCAAAGCAATATCTTGCTCACATTTTATTACTTTACAAAGTTTTGTGTCATCTGCAAACACTGAAACATGGCTTTCAATGTCTTTTTGAAGATCATTTATAAATATGTTGAATAGAAGTGGTCCCAAAACAGAACCCCGAGGGAGACCACTTACCACTTTTGTTCAGCTTGAAAATTTACCATTAATGACAGCTCGTTCTACTCTATCCTTAAGCCAATGTTCTACCCAATATTCATCTAGACCAATTTCTTTTAATTTGAGCACTAACCTATTGCGCGGAACCGTTTCAAATGCCTTGGCAAAATCCAAGCAGATCACATCCACTGCAAAACCCTGATCTATACGTTTTCCTTACTTCTTTGTAGAATGCTATTAGGTTAGTTTGACATGACCTATGTTTCATAAAACCATGCTGATTATTGCTAATAACAACATTCTTCCCAATGAATTTCTGAATATTATCCCGTAATAACCCTTCAAATACTTTCCCAGTCACAGAAGTTAAGCTCACAGGTCTATAATTTCCAGACAACGATTTTGAACCCTTTTTAAATATAGGAACGACATCTGCCTTCCTCCAATCCTCCGGTACAATATCTGAAACAAAAGAATCTTGAAAGATTATATACAGAGGTTCACTTATTTCCCTACTTAGCTCTGTAAGTACTCGTGAATGAATACCGTCAGGCCCCGGAGCTTTATTTACATTCATTTTCTTTAACTGCTGTAACACCTTGTCTTGAGTCATCCAATCACAAGTTATCTGCAAGTTTTTTTGCAGCAATCATTTGCAAATCTCTTGCCATAGGATCCTCATTAATATATACTGGAGAAAAAGAATTATTTAAAATGTCTGCCTTTTCCTGATCTTTTTTTACATTTTGTAATTTTTTATTTTTGCTGTGCATATCAAGAGTAAATAAATAAAAGTAATTGACGAGCTAGAGATCATACCATGCATTAAAACACATTTAGGACATTTAGATAATACGTGCACATTTTTAAGGAGTTAATAAAACATGAGTTAACAATTGCTAGAGTGAGGTTAAATAAGTGTGGGTAAGAGCCTATGAGTTGGTTTAGCATTAATAACAGTAGTATGCGTCAGCGATGTAATAGAGTAGAGTAAGTCGTGATAAACGTAGACTATATATATATATATATATATATATATACTGGACTATTGAATTACTAAATTTGTGCCACATTATAGTAGGTGCCTCAGGACAAGTTATCATAAAGCGGTAGCTAAACAAGCGTATAGCCAAGTGGTGGTTATTAAAACAGGGGTACCGCCATTCCTCTCAGTGCTATTGGTAACAGCCATCGTGGGTTTTTGCCTGTCAGAGGGTTGATATGGGTTAAGTGTATGGCTAGTATTAGTTGCTTAATTGCTATTGTTCATGCAATGATTCATTCAGTTGCTGGTTCGTGAAAGTCTGTACAGCCCTCGGTGTGTGTGTAAATAGGCCCTCTGGATGCGAGTGAGGCAAGTCCACTGGGAGGGTAGTGGGCTCTTCAGCTTATGACCATGGCAGGGGTATGTCTCTTATCTTTGTGGCGTGTCTCTCCGATGGTTTCCCCGGTCGGAGGCTCAGCCTCAGTGGCAATCCGTGATGTGTGAGCCCATGTGGCTCGCATCCGCGAGTGGAGAGCATGGGGATGATCCGTGCTGGGCGCGGGTACACTGGTCCGGAGAGTTGCACGCGTGTGTGACTGGGCTGATAGTCCCGCTCTTGCGTGTGTGTTAGCGCTCGAGCAGCATGAGTCCGGTGCCTGCGCCCGAGTGGCTGGACTTTGTTTCTCGCTGGTTCCTTCCTGAGGCCCGTGTGTGTTGTTCACCACTCCGGTGAGTCTCGCTGTTGTGGGCCTGTGCTCGGGGGTTGGTGTGGTTGGCAGGGTGGTCTGAGGTCCCCATGGTCTTTGTGTGGTAGACCGATCGGGTGTATTGTTTGGTCCCACTCTGGCGTGCTTGGGGGTGAGAGCTGTCGTTCATGGGGCATGTCACCTTTTCTCACCCCCTTCTTAGTTGGTGCCGTCTCCGTCAGGAGGCCGCACTAGTAGTTTTTGGCGGGAATCTGCATAGGTGTCGCCGGATTACCGGGCGAATCCATGCCGCTGCCATTCTCATCGCTAGCCTGAAGGCCTGACCCCTGTTCCAGAGCTTCATCCAGATGCTTGCGCAGAGCTGGTCGAAGAAGTCCAAGGTATGTTTGGGTGGCTTGATGTGGATGCTTTGAGTCGCCATCTTGCTTGTGCTCTGGCTATGTCATCTCCCCGTAGTGTTTGTCGCTTGTTCTCGTTGCTTTGCTGGGGGGGGTCGCCCCCAGTGTGGACCGGGATATCCCCCGCTAGTCCAGAGGGGGGGTAGCTTGCTAGCAGTTCCCGTGCCGGGCGATCAGCCGCCTCCCCCAGGCTTTGGGCTCTGCTCCAATTTAGACCTCGTGGTCGGTTCTAGCGCTTCTGATCTGATTTGGTGCGAGACAGGTATCTGCATGTTCCGTTCAGTGTCCTGCATCGTTTTCCGGGCACTATGTGCTGCTGACATTGTTTGGTTGTCCAAGATTATTGTTTTTGTACCCACTGGTGCCGGAGCTTTCAGAGAGCGCGTCCAGCTATCTTGGCAGTCAGGCCCCGCCCCCTTCCTGATCTTTATTAACTAACACACCCATCTCTGTTTCCAGTGTACCTACACTTTCATTTTAGTTAGATAACAAGTAATTAATTGTTCAATTCTATATGTTTCTTAGTTTTTTTATGGATATTCAAATTTCTTATAGGTTCTGTATGTATTACCTGCTTTAAGACATACTGTACAAGAACTGCATAAAACCTTTAGAATGACTAAGAAAGAACCAGTTTCCTTACTAAATTAAGAACCCCTCCTTATTGAAAAAACAAAGTACACAATTATTACACCAGAAGAATCGATAACAAAATTCAAAAGGAAAATCTACATAAAAAAGGTCACTAGAAATAGAAGCAATTGCTCACCAAAGAGAACAACAAAAATAGTTCACATATAACTGGTCATCAGATTCGAAAAGTCATGTTAATCATTACAATAATACACTAGATAAAACAGCAAAAGGAAAAGATCACAATCTAATTAATAAACAAAAATACCAACAGTTATATAGGAATACACTAGGCATAAATATATATCATGATGAGGGGGATAATAATAATAATAATAATAATAATAATATTAAGATTTAACACATTCACCTTAGGATGAGGATTTTTGGAACAAATATTCAAGGGTGAAACACAAAGACAGTTCCTCCACTCACAGATCACATGGAAATCTAAGGAGGAGTTTTAAAAGGGGAATTTGAGGAGGTATACACCAAAAAAGAAAGAAGGGACAGACATTAAATCCCAATGGATCTTTGATCTAACTGAAAAAACTTTAACTTTAACCACTACCCATATTACTATCTTAAATAAAGGTTTAAAATGTACAACAACAACAAAAAGTTGAAATGCTTTGATATGTATGTAGATATTAATAAATAAAAAAATAAAAAACAATGTTTAAAAAAAAAAAAAAAGCTTTAAAAGAAAAATCCAATTTGGACAAATCAACACAACAATGCACATTTTATCATGCAAACTTAAACGAACATTCTATTTTTTCCCCCTAAAGTTATATTTCCGATTAAATGACAGCATTTGAAAAATCAGTAATGCAAAATATTAAAAAAATAAACAAAAAACAAAAACAAATCAATACCAAATCAATTTGAATAAAATTGGACTAAATCACTTGAATTACAAAAGAGTAAACCTTGGTGTCAGTAATTAAACAAGGAAAGCCTGTAGACTGTTGGGAGATACAGATACATATCACACACTGAATGGGACGACAATGGGGAGTTTCCTCACGCATTTTGTTATAAAATCTTGTGTTGTAATAATGTGTGTCCCTTCTTTTCTCAATGCCATATAGGGGAGTATCTAATTTAGGAAAAAAAATGTTTCATAACCATAGAAGGCGCCAACAATAGTATTGTTTGAGGTAAGCATTGCTCCTGCGCGTCCCTCATGCCGCTATGCGCTCGCGCGAAGGGTGATCGTGATGCGCATGCGCGGTACGCTCGATGGAACGCACGCGCGATATGTTGTTACGCGCGGCGGCTGCTATGCGCATGCGCGGTGTGTCGTTACACGTGGGGCATTTGTGGGGCATATTGATATAGGCGCTCGCTTGCCAGCAGGTAAAATGGCGATTGTATATGCTTGATTAAGCGTGAGCACGCTCACTAATGGTGTACAAGCTAGAAGTTTGTTATTAGGACATTTTTTGTTAATTTTCTTGGATGCAATGTGGTTTTTGCTTGCTCTAATAAAGTTTTTTCAGTGCATATAGGTTTTATTTTTATACTAACATTAAAGGGCCACTCTAGGCACCCAGACCACTTCAGAGAAACTGCTATGTTTATAAATGGGTTAATCCAGCCTCTAAAGCCTCTAGTGGTTGTCTCATTGACAGCCGCTAGAGGCGTTTACTTGCTTCTCACTGTGAAAATCACAGTGAGAAGACGCAAGCAACCATAGGAAAGCATTATGAATGAGCATTATGAGACTGGCTGAATGCGCGCGCAGCTCCTGCCGCACATGCTCATTCAGCTGAAGAGGAGGAGAGGAGGCGGAGAGGAGGAGGAGAGCTCCCCGCCCGGCGCTGGAGAAAGGTGAGTGTTTAACCCCTTCCTCTCCTCTGAGCCTGGTGGGAGGGGGGCCCTGAGGGTGGGGGCACCCTGAGGGAACTATAGTGCCAGGAAAACTAGTATGTTTTCCTGGCACTATAGTGGTCCTTTAAGGTACTGTGCCAGCACTTGAAGTGATGATGTCACTTTTGGAGGTGGTAATTTTGTATTGATGGCCATCAGCTGCAAGAGGGCTTTATAAACAGACACATTTGAACATGGATACAGGTACCCTTGATAAAGGCAGCCGGTTGGTGCCGAAACGTTGGGGGTTTGGTGACTCGTGTCTCTGTCCTAAGGCTGGTTAAATTTTTTTTTGACTTTGTAGGATTGCATTATTGTATTTGCCCTTGTTTCTGTCATTGTGTTTATTTATATATATTTTTTTATTTTTTTCACTGTAGTACTTTTTGTACAGAATAAAGTTATATCTTTGAATATTTTTGACTATTCGTAGTGGTTATAGTGTGCATTCCATATTACATAGATATTTGGATACTTGTAACATTTGAGGGAGTGTTTGTATAGTTTGCACCTAGCAATTTGATATACTTTGTCTCTCCATGTGTTTTTGGTTTGTTCATAACCATAGAAGCCCACCCCCTGAAACACTTTTTGAATTTTGAATATCCCCAAATAAACTGGGAAACATATCAAATTGAACAATTAATCACTTGTTACTAGAAAAATGTGACATATTTGATTATTTGTCCCTATTGACAGAGCCACATGTCCTTTAAGTAAACATATACAAGAACATATTAAAAATCAATAGGAAAAACACAGCCTTTCTTTACACTTCAAAATAAAACATAACAGCAATCCAAAAGGTCTCAAGTTCTTAGCAATCCAAAAGGTCCCAAAAAATTGGAGGAGAGAAGACATGATCAAAACAGTTGGTCAAACCGCAACAAGATGGATCTTTAATTTAAACTCTATGTACACTTACAAACAGGAGTGGTTTGAAGGGAGATAAAAATTCTATTGAAGGGCTTGAAAATAGGGCATTAACCTCCATAAAAGGAATAAACAGTGTAATCAAAGACAGACCAATCTAATTGTATCTAAAACTTCACTTTTATTATTATTCTCTTAAAACTTACATAACGCACTCTGTTAATACACCAAATCAAAGTTAATTTCACAAGTAACCTTAGAGTAAAATTCTCAGACAGCTAAATCAGCTTCAATATGTATCACAACCAAAAGTGGAATACGAAGAGATGCAAATAATTTCCATGTTCACCGGTGTCCGTTCTATATAAGCTGATAGCCAATAAATATGTATGTATAGCCAAGGAAAAGGGGTGGTAAATTTATCCTTATGATAAAGATGAAAAATAAAAATAAAATATAAAAATAAAATAAAACAATAGTGAAAAGAAAATAAGAAACAAACTGCAACTAATCTGTGCCGTCGAGGGCACCTAGGCTAGACCACCTCCCCCTTGTCCCTGTTTGCTAAACTCTATGTTACCAAAAAAGATGGAATAAAGTGTACAAAAAAAGTCAAATAGTCTACTATTTATACAATGAAAAAGGGAAAATTTAATTAAAATCTAGGTGTGTAATCTAATCTAATAATTATAATAATAAACAAAGCTTCAGGTTAGGATACAGATAAATGTGCAACCCTATAATCACAAGGAAGATCACACACAGAGTCAAGACTTGTCCTGACGAGCGTTTTGCCGCAACCGGGCTCTTCAAAGGGAAATGATTAATACATCAGAAGTGTTTAAATAGAGGGAGCTGTTCAATGAGTTTCGAGATTCTACACCCAAGGCCGGTGCAAGGATTTTTGTCGCCCTAGGCAAAAGTAAAGTTTGCCGCCCCCCCATGTGACATCACAATGCCCCACCCATATGATCTGCCATGTTAACTAACGCCAGTGCTGCAGTGCTGCCGTGTTTACATTAAAAGGCCTGCAGGGACAGGCTATGGACACCAGAACCACTACATTAAGCTGAAGTGGTTCTGGGGACTAGAGATTAGTGCCACGAATAATATACTAGATTGCCTACTTACAACCAGATGAGGATGATGATGGGCTCTAGCTGCAGTCTGGCTCCACTGGTCTGGTGCAGAACAGGCTCTCTGGAGGCGGTTTGTAACTGTGGTCACAAAAATGTTCTGGGAGAACTGGAAGCAGCTCCATTTTTTGGGGGTCCTTTACACAGCTCAAGGTCTGGGTCCCAGGGTCCACCTTCATGTTCCATCAATGAGTTTGTTCACAGGGAGTGGAGTGTGTGTGTGGGGGATGTCCTGATGTGTGTAAGGAATGCATTGTGTGAATCTGTGTTTGTATGTGTAAGGGCTGCAAAGGTGTGTTTCTGTGTATGTACGGGATGCAGTGTGTGCGTCTGTGAGGGGTGCATTGAGTGTGTGTAAGGAATGCATTGTGTGTTTCTGTGTGTGTAAGGGATGCATTGTGTGTAAGGGTTGCATTGCTTGTGTGTGTCTGTGTGTGTAATGCATTGTGTGTTTTTTGTGTGCAAGGGGTGCATTGTCTTTGTGTGTAAGGGCTGCGTTGTGTGTGTGTGATGGATGTCAATATATTCTCCCCCCTCTCCCTCCCTTGTCCCTCTCTTCTCCCCCATTGTCACTCTCTTCTCCCCTCCCCACTCTCATTCCACCTCCCTCCCAGTCAATTCCTCTTCCTGTGAATTTCTTCCCACCCGCCCTGTGAATTTCTTTCCCCTCCCTTTCAATTTATTCCCCCCCTGTCAATTTATTCCCCCCCTGACTCTGTTAGTCGCAGGTAGGAGGATGTCCTGTACCGCGAGAGGGCTCGGCCACGCTACAGTGAGGGAGTGACAGGAGGGAGTGCTGAGCGCTTCCCTCCTGTCAGCCACTCTCCTCATGCTGCGCCCGGGCGGTGCACCCTCATGGATGCACCGCCCGGGCAAAGCTGCAGCCGCCTGAGGCTCTCTGCAGAGCACTCGGGCGGCTGCAGCATGAGGGGGCTGGTGCTCCTGGTGGCGCCCCTTCCCAAGGGGCGTCCTAGGAGGCTGCCTAGTCCGCCTGACAGGTAGCGCCGGCCCTGTCTACACCCACCAATGGATAGGTTTCACGTCATTCTCTGGGGGGGGGTTTCACATAGCCAGAATTATGACGTTTGAACACCCCTCTTATTTGTGGGTTAACCCATTATCACTTGATAATATATTGCTCTTAAAGGAGCACTATAGTGCCAGGAAAACAAACTTGTTTTCCTGGCACTATAGGGTCATTAGGTCCCCCCCACACTCAGGGTCCCCCACCTGCTGGGCTGAAGGAGTTAAAACCCTTAAGCCAATTACATTTCTCCAGTGCCGGAACTCTCCTCCTCCTGCTGACGTCATCGCAGAATCCGCATGCGCGGCAAGAGCCGCGCGCGCATTCAAACCGCCAATAGGAAAGCATTACTGAATGCTTTCCTATGGACGTCCAACGTCTTCTCACTGTGATTTTCACAGTGAGAATCGCGGAAGCGCCTCTAGCAGATGTCAGTGAGACAGTCACTAGAGGCTGGATTACCCCTCAGTGAAACATAGCAGTTTCTCTGAAACTGCTATGCTTTCAGCTGCAGGGTTAAACCTAGAGGGACCTGGTACCCAGACCACTTCATTGAGCTGAAGTGGTCTGGGTGCCTATAGTGGTCCTTTAAAGACAAGGCAGATCAACTAAATGGTGAATCATTTGGAATTAACTGTTAAGTATAATGTTGTTTAAAATACTCAAACTCTATTCTAATTCATTAATTGGTATAAGCCAAAATCCCTGAACTTATAGTTTAGGTTCAAATGTAAGATAAATAATTCAATAACTCACAGTATTGGTTTATAGGCAAATTCCAATTTATAGACAAAAGTAACTCTGTATAAGAAGACACATTGTAAATCACCTATTACATGTAATTTATTTGCTCCTAATAATATATATATATATATAAAAAAAGTATCAATTTCTGGGAATGATGCAATCAAATATGCATACAACTAGTAGTTAAGCTCTACCAAAGACTTCTGATGGAATGGTGTAAAATTAAATAATGAAAATAATATTAATAGAATGTAAATTACGTCAATAATAAAGTGAATAATGATTATAATGTAACGAAAAATTGGTCCATAAGATTTTCTTATAGACGATGTATATACTCAAAATTAAGTAGAATTATTATTTTTTTTTTTAATAAATACTTCCAGTTCAGACTCTGTCAGATGAAGATTCTTGGATTGGTTAGATTGGTTGATTAGTTAATTGAATATAAACCAGTGTGCATTGAAAAGGACCTTCATAAAAGGCAGCATCATTCCACTTGAAAAAGCCATTCAGTGGCGAAACACGTCTTGGACGTAAGGAATTCTTATTATTTTAATTTTACTTTACTATTTGTTTTTGGTAGTTTTAATGAATTCATTTTTTTTTCTACTTGGGGATCCTCTTTGCTGCCTGGTCCTTCCAAAATAGGGGGTTTAACACCCTATTTGGTATTCTGCTATACATCCCAGAGCCATTTATTAGACTTTTTAAATGGTGAGCTTAACCGTATATATCAGTGATGGCTAACCTTGACACCATAAATTGTTTCTGCACTACATTTTCCCTGATGCTCAGCTAGCTTTTAGACTCTGGAGAAATGTAGACTCTAAAAGCTAGCTGAGCAACAGGGGAAATGTAGTTCAGAAACAATTTATGGTGTCAAGGTTAGCCATTACTGGTATATATTCACCTATCCATCTAAGTGTATTAATACTGCACCATGTCTGCTAGTGTATTATGAGATACATCCACCTAAGTTGTAATTTGATGTGTAGTGTACACATTACTACACAGAAACATTTCAGATTTTAGCAAATCTCTAATGGGCTCTTCATTATGTGAGTTTCTGACAAAGATTTTACAATATTTTAAATTATTTTCTTTCTTGCTTTTCTTTTGAGACTAATCAATTGACTCCAGTACATATAAAGGGTCAGTGATTATATATACACTAATCATTCAGTGCACCACTTTGGCTATCAGTGTTGGCTAATGGTGTCCAGGTCACAGTATAATAAACTTTACTCAGCTTTTAAAGTTTGACAGCTTGCTGTGCACTAAGATAAATGGATCAAACTTTAACAGTTGAGTGCGTGGACTCCTTATTTTTGTTTGGATACTGTGATTAGGAGTGTAGGTCTTCTCCATGGCCCTGAGTACCACATCTACCGTTGTACTACTACTGATTCAAGGAAATGTCCCAAATGAAAGGAGTGCAGTCCCCTTCACGGGTATTTTGTGTAAACCTGTAACCTTTAACACATTGAGGTAACAGACAACATTTATCTGCATTCAAAGCAAGGCCATTTTTTAGGCCAATTTAACAGCCAAATTAGAAAAAATCCAGCTATGGTTCCATCTTGCCTACTTTGTCAAGAATTTGCAATTCCCGTGTCGATAGTATATAGGTCCCAGTTTAGTAAATGCACCCCAGAATGTTGTTTGATGTAGGATTTGCATTTGCATCTGTTTTCATGTTTACACCTTTTCTTGATTCAAACAACACCGCAACATCCTGTATCATTTGTTAATAAATTATGAAGAAATGATCAAAGCAAACAGGATACATTATATCAGCACTGTTTGTTTCAATTACATATTCATTTTCGCTTAAATTGCTGTTTGGAAAAAATAAACATTTTCTTGACAATATGTCAAGCTGTATTACTTGCCCAATGTCTTATGTACTTTTTTTTAAAGTTAGTGTATTTATTGTATTTTTTTGAGATAGTATACATTATATGTTTTGCTTATGTGGACCAATACCCATTAATAATACAATTGAGAGCAAAGATCAAAGGAAAGTAGACAGCTGACTTTGTACATAGTAAAGTTTTTTTTTTTTTAATATTAATTACTGGTCTATCAGACCAATAAGTTGTTGATAGGTTAGGGAAAGAAAAAAAATGCAGAAGAAAAACAAAAAGAAACCAGGAGAAATAGGAACATTGTAAGACTTATTAAGATAAGTGTTACAATGCTTCAGTAAGGTTGAGAGCAAGGAAAACAACTAGTAGGATTTTTCAAATAGACATTGCAATGTATTCTCAACTGATTTCCATCCCATTTATTTGTTGCAAAAAGTACAGGACAATCATCTACAGAAGGGAAGCAGTTGGCTGCATCTAACATTTGGTAATGCATGCAACAAGGAAGTCAAAACATACAATCAGGATCCTTGAAGAGCTCCAACCTTTTATCAATGTGAAAACAGATGACTACAAACCATAAGATGAACAAACACTACAGTTATTATTTGATAAACAAATAATGCTTTGTCCATTTAATAAGAATGTGACAGTAGTTCCAAATATCATTGTAAACACACATTGTTGACTTAAAGGACCACTATAGACACCCAGACCACTTCAGCTCAATTAAGTGGTCTGTGTGCCAGGTCCCTCTAGTTTTAACCCTGCACCTGAAAACATAGCGGTTTCAGAGAAATTGTTTACACTAAGGGTTAATCCAGCCTCTAGTGGCTGTCTCATTGACAGCCGCTAGAGGCGCGTCCATGCTTCTCACTGTGAAAATCATTGAGTAATGCTTTCCTATGGGCGGTTTGAATGCGCACGCGGCTCTTGCCGCCGTTGCACATTCGGCGCTGTCGGCAAGAGGAGTAGAATTCCCCAGCGCCAAGGGAGCCCGGTGCTGGAGAAAGGTAAGTGGCTGGAGGGGTTTTAACCCCTTCAGCCCAGTGGGAGGGGGGCCCTAATGACCCTATAGCGCCAGGAAAACGAGTTTGTTTTCCTGGCACTATAGTGGTCCATTAATAGTAATCAAGGCCCTTATCAAATTAAGCTGAGAAATAGATATATAATTGTAAAATTTTAAACTTGTAGTTTAAAATACTTCCAAGACTTCTAAAATAATGTTTTATGGGACCCAGACAAACTGGAATTGGTGAAGATATTTGCAAGGCTCCTCTACTTTTTGTTTTCTAGTGCCTGTTATATTTTTTAAGCCTTATAGATACAGGGATATATCTAACCATGTTAACCTATTTGTTTTAATGAATTGCCAGATGAGAATTCCAACTTACTGGGATATAAAGCTATAAGAAAACAGAACAGTCACAAATGGGTGGGTTTGGTTCACCAACATTTTTTAAATATGTTTATTTATGAGACCGGTTTTATGAACCCACTAGAGCAGTGAATGTTAATGATTTGTAATGACCTGAAGCAGATTCTTGTTTTCTAAAAGCAGCTCACACTCCCCAATTCCCCACTTAATTAGATGTTCATACAATAACAAAATGGTCTATGGTATAATTCAGCCCCTGCATGGTTGTAAATGAATCCTTTGTGCACCAGAAGTCTGCAATGCATTGCTCAGCCTTTCTGGCACTGAAAATGTTAAATACTGCAACACAAGGCAAATTATTTAATGAACTCACATATTAATTCCAGATGGCCGATACTTATGTACGTACAAATGAAAAATTCCCTATCAGTACTTTTCTTTTCTAAATAATATTGCATACATTATTTTCTGCGTTCTGAAGATTACACACTCATAAGCGAGATATGGTATTACACTGGATTCATTAACTGCATCACCAACAAAATGTTACAATATGTTAAATAAAATTATTTAACATTTTTGCAGATAGGTTCTGTTTAACATCACTTAGCTACAAAACAATTACTATTGCCACCTTGTGGTGATTTTAAATCAACACATTTTTCACTTGTTTCTATTTTTTTTCCCTATAAATACTTGAACAGCAGCACATGTACTAGAATGAAACAAAACTGTGTCATACGCTGTAGTACAAAAATAATTTACAACATTAAGCAATAGGAAATGTTAAAAAACAAAAAAAGGAAGAAAGATATGTTCTAGAAAAAACTAAATATGTAAGTACTTTGCTACCTCCTTGAAAGGCACAGCAGTGACTGTTGCATATTTTATACTGATTCTTCAGTTGCCTCTGGCCTACATACTGCTTTTATTAACAAGTAATATTCATATTAATAATAATATGACATTGCTAAATCATATCTCAGAGGCATAACATGCATAAGAAAATTATATTAAAAAAATTTGAATACTGCATGTTAACCACTTCATTTCTAACACCTGTCAAAACTACATGTCAACCCTTTCCTTATTCACCATGTATATCATGACACAATTTAATCCATAAACAAACAGTTACCTTCCCCATTCCTCATTCTGTGGTTTTCACACTGCAGAGAAAATAAATACCATATCTGAAATGCCTCTCTACATCTTTGCAGAGGGGTAATACTTATGTCCCTAATTCACCCTCACCATACAGTTGTCTTTGTAGCAACTGAGAATGGGGAAGAAGGTAAGGTTATTGGGATATCAAACAGAAACAGAAAAGCCCTGTATAGGACAGATACTTGGAGAAACTGTACTTACTGTATGTGGCATTATTTTTACATTCTTTTGGCATTTTTGGGGATTGCACTCACAATGCCATCAGATCTCAAAGAAATACTTTCTATCATTTTTTCTTTTTTTTAAAAACAACTGTTGTACTGTGTACTGCATTTGCATATTTGCTTCAAGGATAATATGTTAAAAGTTTATGCAAGAGATATTATGTAATCTATACAAAATCCCTGAATATTTTTGCAGATTTGCATGATTTAAATTTTTAGCATCCATAAACAGCAGTGTACATTTTGACAACCCTATCATTATGCATTAATTATGTATACTATGTTTTAAATACAAGTTAGAAGAAAAATAACTCGTCTCTGAACAAATTAAAAAAAAATTTAAATATCATAGTTATTTGTAGAAAATAATTAAAATGCTACTCCAAAAAGTGTTTGAATGAGAATTTGATAATAATATACTAGCTAGTAACTTTTTTTTCCTTTTGGGTCACAATATGCCCAAAGTCACTTATTTTAATAGTTACAAATTTTAACTCCAAATGAAATCTTATGTAAACTGAGAAAAATTATATATCATGTAAAAGAATATGTATCAAATTATTTAATATAAACTAGCCCCTCACCAAAAAAACCAACATGTTTTTATATATGTCTTTACACATTCAAACCATTTATGTAGCACAATGTAGTAGATTGCTTTGCCAACCTTTGCCAACCTAGCATAATTTAGTCCAGATTCACCCTCAAAAATCACCAATTGCATGACCTGTACCTCCCAGTCTCAAAGTACCTTTATTCAGTGCACCAATCAATTTCTAGTTCACCTGTACATAGGCTACTTAGCCAATAAAGGTGATTTTTGTGCTCTTTGAAGTAGAAATGTATAAATTATACTCCTTTAAGCAAATCCACGGTTCACCTACTAACACCAGATGCTTGAAAAATATAATAGGCTTCTACATTCATTTTTCAAATTCTGCATATATAGATCCCAGTAGCTTGTTTGAAATCATTACTATTTTAAAATGGCTAATGATTGGATCTACAGTAATGTAATATCTTATGGGACTTTAACACTTCACTATAATCTCTAGAACAGATTCCCTTTTAATATTATGTTTAGATTATCCCATGTTGAATTTTTCTATATTGGAAAATTGAGCAGTGGATGTTTCATATTTGCGCTCATTAATGAATTCCTTTTGGAACATTACTGCCTGTGCTTTCAACCTTACGCTAGATAATGCAAATTTTTACTAGGCTTTTGGGATAGCCATGTAAACATTCATCTGTTCTAGGCCTACTTAATCTTATACACATTAAATGAATAATTCAAATGTATCTTCTCTCATAAGATTCTACTACACATTGTTCCTCCTGGAACAGAACATTCCCTTAATAACATATTTTTTCGTTCAACTTATTTAACTTTTTAATACCCTAATTAAAATGTATATTATGGAGTAAGCTTTTCTTAACTTCTGCTACTGAATTCATTTGAAACATTAGCGAAAGTAGTAAGATGGAACCTTCCTGCCACCTGGGAAGCAACATAGCTTGTTACCATGGGAACACTAACATTTCCCTTATCGCTGTCTAAATTGAGCCAGAAGATATTTGCTGGGAGTTAAATACACAGTGTGGCTTTTGTAGTCCATTTGTAGTGGTTTGTAGCTCAATTTATTTTTTTTCTGGTAACATGACCTGACCCATCGGATATCTGAACTGACAGTGTAACAAGGCAAGACAGTACATTTGTGTGTACATTTTTCACAAAAACAGAAAATAAAATTGACATTTTAACCCTTAATGTGTAAACACAGCCTAAGCAACCAATTGCTTTTCCTTTTTCTGTTAAAATTATGCGGTATGATTGAACTGTAATTGGAATACAGTTCATAGTTAATTTGTTTTGGCCATAAAGTAACACCGATCAGCCACAACATTAAAACTATGGTGAAAATAATAACATTGCTTTATTGTTACAATAGCACCAGTCAAGGGAGGAGTGGGATATATTACGCAGCAAGGGAACAGACAGTTCTTGAATTTCATGTATTGGAAGCAGGCTAAATGGGCAAGCAAAAAGTGACTTTGAAAAGGACCAGATTTTGATATTTAGATGACTAGGTCAGAGCATCTCCAAAACAGCAAGTCTTGTGGGGTGCCTCTGGTATGCAGTGGTTAGCACCTACCAAAAGTGGCGCAAAGAAAGACAACCGGTGAACCTGCATCGAGGTCATGGTCATTTAAAGCACATTGGTGCACGTGGGGGTCGTGGGCTAAACGCCTGGTGCGATCACACAGAAGAGCTACTGTAGCTCAACTTGCTGAAAAACTTAATTCCAGCCATGACAGAAAGGTGTCAGAGCACACATAACATCACAGTTTGTTGTGCATGGGGCAGTGTAGCCGCAGACCAATCAAAGTGCCCATGATAATCTCTGTCAGCTGGCGAAAGTGTCTTCAATGGGGATGTAAGCATCAGAACTGGACCATGGAGCAATGGAAGAAGGTTGTCTGGTCTGATGAATTAGGTTTTCTTTTAGATCACGTGAGTATGTGTGTATTGTTTTCCCAGGATGCACTATGGGAAGAAGGAAAACCGGCAGGGACAGTGTTATGATTTGAGTTCTGCTATGAAACCTTGCGTCATGGCAATAATGTGGATGTTACTTTAACATATATCACCTACCTAGAGATTGTTGCAGACCACGTACACCCCTTCATGGAAATGGTGTTCCCTGATGGCAATGGCTTCTTTCAGCAGGATAATACACCCTGAGCCCTTGCAAAAAATGTTCATGAATGTTAGAGGATCATGACAAAGAGTTTGAGACGTTGCCTTAGCCTTTAAATGAACTATATCTCAATCCGATTAAGCATTTGTAGGATGTATTAAATCTATGGAGGCCCCATCTCGCAACTTGTAGTACTTAAAGGATCTGCTGCTAATGTCTTGGTGTCAGATACCATAGGATAATAATTATAATAATAATAATTAATACAAATAAATAATAATTATGTAATGAATATTACAAGCCATGCATATATTGTATATGCCTGCAAATATTGGGTGAGAATAAAAAATAAGAAGAAGAATAAAAAAAGCATGCTTTGGAAAACCAAAATAGAAAATTTAAAGAGAGAGCAAATTTTGAAAATATTAAACTACCAAAACATATCTAAAACAGAAACATGGTCTTTCTGCGTGCAGATGATCAGATGTATTATGTGTTTTTGTCTCTAAATGGCATATCTGACTAACATAGGGGGAGTCAAGACCCTAATGAGTTTAGTAACAGATTAAACCACTAAATTATCATTAAACCAAGTGCTGATGATTAGAGTTTAGATCCAGGTGGTAGGGGGCAATGATAACCATAAATAATTAGTTCTGGTTTTAATTATGTGGTAGATGGCACCATTACTTTTATAATGGGTTGTATGGTGAACATAAATCAATTAGTAAAGGCATTTTAGGGGTTATTAGTCATACTAATAATACTTTCTGCATTTCAGAGTGAGCCTAAATAATCTTAAACCATACTTATACAGTCTCTTGTAGACATCTTGCATATACAGCTTATTCCTGTTCTGGAAACATTTGTAATGGGATAGACCTCAAATAAAGCCAGTTTAACAAAGCCATAATAAATCAAGAAATGCACTGAAAAGAGTTATTTAATAAAATGTATAGAATGCAAAGAGGAAATATTACATTTCATATTGTATTTTCACTAATAATAAAAATAATGTCAGTTTTCTGTTGAGGAAGGAACATCCCAAGTTAAATTTTACAATAATATAGATAATTCAACAAAATAAATTCTGATATTAATCGTTTGATCACTTCCCTTGTAAATTGATATGCATGACAACAATGTAATCTTGCTACCTGATCCTGATTAATTAAATGAGATACAAAATGCGTTGATTGTGGACTGTGCAATAATATCTCTTAGCTTGTAAGTGAGTAGATATGTGTAATGACTGTTTGCTATTGATGAATTAAAGGAATTTTAAAAATAAAGAAACATTTTTAAGTGAAGCAACAGCACTTTTCACTAAATAATGCAGTAACATGGAAAAGGTATAAAAATTTCAATAATTAAAACATGAAGTGAACGTTCAAACAGTAAATAAAAAACTGTACATGATGAATAAAAATACTAACGTGAAAAGGATATGAGGCTTTAAAAAGTTAGGTGATGGGTTAAAAAAGGGAGAGAGGAAAGAGAAAAAAGACAAGCAGAAAAGATTTACAGTCAGCTCCATAAATATTGGGTCATCAACACAATTCTAATCTTTTTGGCTCTATACACCAACACAATGGGTTTGAAATGAAACAAACAAGATGTGCTTTAACTGCAGACTTTCAGCTTTAATTTGAGGGTATTTACATCCAAATCAAGTGAACGGTGTAGGATTTACAACAGTTTGTATATGTGCCTCCCACTTTTTAAGGGACCAAAAGTAATGTGACAGATTAACAGTCAAAAATCAAACTTTCACTTTTTAATACATGGTTGCAAATCCTTTGCAGTCAATTACAGCCTGAAGTCTGGAACGCATAGACATCACCAGACGCTGGGTTTCATCCCTGGTGATGCTCTGCCAGGCCTCTACTTCAACTGTCTTCAGTTCCTGCTTGTTCTTGGGGCATTTTCCCTTCAGTTTTGTCTTCATCAAGTGAAATGCATGCCCAATCGGATTCAGGTCAGGTGATTGACTTGGCCATTGCATAAGATTCCACTTCTTTCCCTTAAAAAACTCTTTGGTTGCTTTTGCAGCATGCTTTGGGTCATTGTCCATCTGCACTGTGAAGCGCTGTTCAATGAGTTCTGGAGCATTTGGCTGAATATGAGCAGATAATATTGCCCTAAACACTTCAGAATTCATCCTGCTGCTTTTGTCAGCAGTCACATCATCAATAAATACAAGAGAACCAGTTCCATTGGCAGCCATACATGCCCACGCCATGTCAATACCACCACCATGCTTCACTGATGAGGTGGTATGCTTTGGATCATGAGCAGTTCCTTTCCTTCTCCATACTCTTCTCTTCCCATCACTGGTACAAGTTGATCTTGGTCTCATCTGTCCATAGGATGTTGTTCCAGAACTGTGAAGGCTTTTTTAGATGTTGTTTGGCAAACTCTAATCTGGCCTTCCTGTTTTTGAGGCTCACCAATGGTTTACATCTTGTGGTGAACCCTCTGTATTCACTCTGGTGAAGTCTTCTCTTGATTGTTGACTTTGACACACATACACCTACCTCCTGGAGAGTGTTCTTGATCTGGCCAACTGTTGTGAATGGTGTTTTCTTCACCAGGGAAAGAATTCTTCGGTCATCCACCACAGTTGTTTTCTGTGGTCTTCTGGATCTTTTGGTGTTGCTGAGCTCACCGGTGCGTTCTTTCTTTTTAAGGAAGTTCCAAACAGTTGATTTGGCCACACCTAATGTTTTTTTGCTATCTCTCTGATAGGTTTGTTTTGTTTTTTTCAGCCTAATGATGGCTTGCTTCACTGATAGTGACAGCTCTTTGGATCTCATATTGAGAGTTGACAGCAACAGATTCCAAATGCAAATAGTACACTTGAAATGAACTCTGGACCTTTTATCTGCTCCTTGTAAATGGGATAATGAGGGAATAACACACACCTGGCCATGGAACAGCTGAGCAGCCAATTGTCCCATTACTTTTGGTCCCTTGAAAAGTGCACATATTTTATTTCATTTTAACCTGGTCAGCAGTTACTTCAGAGCAGTTTCCCGCTCAAGAATCCCAGGTGGGGATTGTACCACCTACGCCATTACAGTGAGCAGTATATTTCTGCTCACTTAAATGTGAGTATTTTATGTTTCTACACCTATCTGCTCTGTCAATACTACAATGAGCACTATATTTGTTTTATGTTTTTCCCAAATACCGAGGACCGCTGCTGACCACCAACGTCTATATACTACCAGTGGGGGATCAACGCCACTGAATGCCAACTATACCTGAGCTAGTTTAAGCTCTTGAATAGGTGAGTGGATTACCTCCCTGCTGCGTATCTTTATCTGCTTCAATTGGAATCTTTTTTATCTTTATATTCAGATATCTGAACCAGAGTCAAGACAACTCCATTATCCGAAGACCCAGTATCGTTTCAGACTTACATCACAATCAAGTCTCTGCAGGTCAACTTGACCTTGTAGTAACCCACTGAGTATCAGAAATATTTATTACAGTGTTGCCTTGTTCATTTTATGTGAGTACATCATCATCGCTTATATTATTGTATTGCCTTATTGTTGCACGGCCTATTTCCTATGTTTTGTCTTTTATATATAAAAACATGCTTATCTTTTGCAAAGTACTTTATACAGAAATATTATTTCATCTATGGAATGGTCACAATTTATCCATTTCATACAACTACAAGACCTGTCTATGGCCTTTTTATGACATAATTTAGGTTTGATGTTTTATTTTACATTAATGTAATATACTTATTTATATCTCCTCTTCTAAATGAAATTACTTGTGACTGAAAAAACAATCTAATAAGATTCGCAATATCCTCCAAATTTTGCCGTATATATCTACTTTTCATTATTACGTGCTTATTGAGTCCTACAAGCACTTTCTACTTTAAGGTTGGTTCCCTGGGAGCTGCATGATGATGCTAATATTTTTGAATAGTTTGCTTCCTAAATTGTGATGGTTTACCACTGTTACCTGATATCATTGACATCCATCTTCCACAGTAACCCAATTATTTTAGATATTTTGCCCCCGCTCAGTTATTCTAGAGCAGTGCCTTGTTCTACTGATTTTCTCACTTTAGTTAAATAAATTTGCCTAACAACAGACTGTGTTACACATTCAGACAAATCATGGCTAAAGTGGATGGTGTCCCAATCCTTGGGGGGAGGCTTTAATCTTTCTGTTGATGCCCGGAGGGACTCATAGAACAATGAGTCAACTACTACATAATCCCCAACTGATATATAGCACCAACTGTTGGCAGGTTCACCTTCCTTCCACCAAAGATTTTAACTTTTACTAAAGGCCTGCTTCTACCTATACTAGAATTGGCATTACCACGTGATCGGAAAATACCAACATAGCGAATATTGGACTTGTAACCTAGTCCAATCAGGACCACTTCTATACTTCCATCCGCATCTCCATTTCTTCCCTGCCTACCAAGGCTTGCCAATGGAAAATAAATAATATTACCTCACAGACCATCTGTGCCACCATATGGCATCACCGGCCCCGACTGAACAGTTGCTAATAAATAACAAATAATCCATTTCAAATCTGCATCAAGGACCGAAGTTCAGTTAAGTGTTGACACCACTCCCCAGTACCCTCTAAAAAAAAAATCCTCTTTATTGCAAATATACTTTAGAATGGCACAGGCCGCCGAGCTGAGAAGTGAAAAAAAAGACAAATTTAAATAAAATAGCTCTTGGATTTTGATGCACTTTATCATAAGTACTCAAAGAAGTAACTGATGTGTATGCAATTCTCTATTGGCACTTTTATGTACGTCAAGATTTATTTCTCTTTACCTTGCTCTTTTTTTCTGAATTCTCCATCTTTTAGCCTTGTTATATAGTCTGTAAATGGCCAGCACAAAACAACATGATATTGCGCTATTTTTTAATGCTGTATGTGGGTTAAAAAGGTTACTGTGAAAATATGCTTGCATTTTACATTTCTGGAGTTTTCAACACGTTGTGCAACTTATCAACATAATTTGGATTCTCAAGCCAGTAAATGAAAATACTAAGAGAAGCGCATTTTCAAATATTGATTTATATATCCCTGCAATAAAATAAAATCCTGATAGACCTTTGACATGAACACTTTCATGTGCAAGGGTTGCAAAAATGAAAATTGTCTGTTATCTTTATTAATCCTATTGACTGAATCTCTGTTCTTCACTATTTTAAATCCTAGTTAAATCCATAAGCAAATCTTAAGGCTTAGCGGATTCTTCAAACGTAACATTTATTGAATCAATTAACTAAGTCATAGATGGACGTGAATTGGTAAACCATTTGAGACATCTGAATTAAGGTTTTTCTTCCTCTGTATTCCAGGAGCAAAGTTTCAACATTTCATTTGTATTCATCTGAAAACATATGTAGTCTGTATTACCATCAGTCCAAGAATTAATCAGTACATTTAATGGTATCTTTCAAAAAGTCACATTGTTCCGGGACTTTGAGTACAGAATTCGGAGAGACAGGAAATCATCAAAGTTTTAGGTTTTATCTCTGAGCCAGTCAAACAAAGAATGCTGTACTTGGGGAAGATAAATAGATCTCAGTATTATAAAAGACCCAATTATATGAAGTCAATTCTCCTCAAACAATGTTACAAGTATGTGGTTGTATAGCAATACTTATCATCTGCTGCTCTTCTGTAGCATTCATGATACAATGTTACACCACTAATCTTTCACAGATTGGGAAGGTGGCCCTCAATACATACATCCAGTGCACATAAAAGCTGGGATAATAGCACAATTTTAGTGTTCCTTATTTTTTTTTAGATCAGCTTTACTCTATAACAAAAATGCATTTAATGCATGAAGTTGGAAGCAGAAAGTTTTCAAACAGCGGCAAACTCAAATATCTGCCTCTACATTGATTGTTTATGACGTGACACAGTTGACACAAGAAAAAAAATAAACGTTTTGAAAAATTTTATTTAATTATTTCAAAAATCGAGATGTTAACTTTTCCTTGATCTTTATTCGTCTTGCTTTGCTGTTTTACAGATCTAAAATATAGTGATTTATATTCTGTAACAGTATTCCATAGTTAAAAAAAATCAACTAGTTTTAACCTCTTAAATATGAAGACTACGCTTAAAGGGACACTCCAGGCATCCAGACCACTTCTTCCCATTGGAGTGGTCTGGGTGCCAACTCCCACTACCCTTAACCCTGCAAGGTAATTATTGCAGTTTTTATAAACTGCAATAATTACCTTGCAGGGTTAACTCCTCCTCTAGTGGCTGTCTACTAGAGAGCACTTCCTGGTTTCTAGCACAGGTTTTCTGTGCTAGAGCGTCGTTGGACGCCCTCACGCTATGTGAGGACCGCCAGCGTCCCTAAAATCCCCATCGGAAAGCATCGAAAGCATTTTCAATGCTTTCCTATGGGGAGGTCTAATGCGCGTGCGTGGCATTGCCGCGCACACGCATTAGGTCTCATTCCGCCGGCGGCCGCGCATGCACAATCGGTCTCACCCGCTGGCTGACGTCGGTGGGGGAGGAGCGTGGGCGGGCCCTAAACCACCGCCGAGGGACATCGGCGGTGGTCACTGAAGGGTCTTTCACTCCTTAAACAACATGGAATGGGGGGTGGGAGGGAGAGGGGACCTGCAGTGCCAGGAAAACGGTTTGTTTTCCTGGCACTGGAGTGTCCCTTTAAACTGATAATCTAAGCCATGGGTCATCAACCAGGTCCCTAGTGCCCACTAGTGGGCGTTTCAGGATTCCAGGTGGGCGGTAGGGTTTTTAATATATATTAATATTAATAATGTGTGTGTATGTAAGTGTATGTGTGTGTATGTGTGTGTGTGTATATAAGTGTATGTGTGTGTATGTGTCTGTAAGTGTATGTGTGTGTCTGTAAGTATATGTGTGTGTATATGCGTGTGTGTATGTGTGTGTGTCTGTAAGTATATGTGTGTCTGTCTGCAAATGTATGTGTGTGTGCCTTTAAGTGTATGTGTGTCTGTCTGTAAGTGTATGTGTGTCTGTCAGTAAGTGTATGTGTGTGTGTGTCTGTAAGTATATGTGTGCATGTGTGTCTGTAAGTGTATATGCGTGTGTGTGTGTGTCTGTAAGTATGTGTGTGTGTCTGTCTGTTAGTGTATGTGTGAGTGTCTGTAAGTGTATGTGTGAGTGTGTGTATGTGTTTCTCTGTGAGTGTGTGAGTGTCTGTAAGTGTATGTGTGAGTGTCTATAAGTGTATGTGTGAGTGTGTGTATGTTTGTCTGTGTGTATGTGTTTCTCTGTGAGTGTGTGTGTGTCTGTAAGTGTATGTGTGAGTGTTTGTCTGTAAGTGCATGTGTGTGTATTTATCTGTGAGTGTGTGTGTCTGTAAGGGTATATGTGAGTGAGTGTGTGTGTTTGTCTGTGAGCAGAGTACTTGTAGAATAGCAGAAAGAAGGAGCAGAGTATTTGTAAAAAAGGAGAAAGAAGGTGCACAGTACTTGTAGAATAGGAGAAAGAAGGAGTAGAGTACGTGTAAAAAAGGAGAAAGAAGGAAAATAAAAAGGAAAAGGAGAGAATGGTTGTTGGCTAATAATAGTAAGTGGGCTGCATAGCTCAGCCTTCCTACTGGGCATTGCTGTAAGGAAGGTTAAAAAATAGAAAAAAGGAAGAAAAAAAAGGTGGGGAGGGAAATTGAGGAGGTAGAAGAGGGGAGCCGATGAACAGATGAGAAATCATATTATGAGCAAACAGAGAAATCGTCTGAATATCACCGAAAGAGGAGACCTTTGTTTGTTCCTTACGAAAATCGAACCAGATATCAAATATTTAGTCTCGCAGCATCAACCTCAAGGATCTCATTAATCATTAGTAAAGGTAATTTCAATTTACTTTATTGTTTTCTCATTACACTTTATAAAGTTAAAAACATTATAAACATGCATAAAGTAGAAATAAAAAGATAAATGTACGTACATTTATTTTTTTAAAACACCCTCCTTTCTAAAAAATATTCTGCACTTGGGCGAAAACTGGTAGGCGGTAAGGAAATTTTTCCATCAAGAAAGATGCATTAGTGGGCGGTAGGTAAAAAAAGGTTGACTACCACTGATCTAAGCCCCCAAAACTTTTTTTTTTTTGCAAGGCTGTTTTATCTCATTAATTTCTTACAGTTGCCCTGCTATTCCAATATACTCATTATGTGATGCCACACATACTGATCAAACAACATGTCTGGCATTTGCATGTATGGCATATACACAGCCTACAAGTCTTATGTACCTTGTATGTCTTGTCTTTCTAGACAGGATATATTTAATTCTATCCATCTATCTATCTGTCTACTTCACTGTCTGTAATTTCATTTTCATACTTCTGTATGGAATATACTTCTCACATAATTTAATTGTATTCCTACTTTATCTGTATACCCCAAGTGTCATTGTCAACTCTAAATTGTGTGGTTTTAAGTATACATTTTCATGAACCCATTTACTATAGATTTGTCTTGGGAGTTAAGAAACCTTAATGATTAGATGAAAATCACATTTAGAAATGTTGTTAAAATTAGGAATTTCATTATTTCTGTATAGCCTCTGTAACAGTAATATATTTTTTATTAAAATACAGGAGATAAATAAAGAGGGCAACACCGAAGCATTAATGTGCTTTTAATTAATGTTCAATTAAGTGAACATGACAATGCTTTAATACACAAGTTGTGGTTGTCAAACTTTACAATGATGAGGAAACATTCTCAGGTCCACTTAGTTGAATATATCAGGTTGCTGGCTGGTGTACTGGCTGGTTGCACTATAAAATTGAGGGTAATGTGTTGCTTTTGGGGTAGGTGGCTGTTTGTTGTGGTTGTGGAATACTCACTTGCTTCTCCATCTTGGCCATCAGCTGAAAAAAATCAGAGAAGATGAATTTTCAAGCTTGAAAAATAGAGAAGAAGAATCTCCAAGCTTAATAGCTTGAAATCAGTTAACTATTGTATTATGGATTCCACCAAACAGGTTATATGGCAAATGAGCCTGCCTTTGTAAATCCATACCAATAATCACATACCTCCTTCCAGTCTGACCAACCCATTCACATAACACATAAAGCCTATCCACTGAGTCATATTCTAAAATTCCATCATAGAAGTCTAGAGCAACATCCATGTGGCATGAAAATATGAAACAATCTTTTTCAACTACTCTGTTCAGCAAAGCTTGATTCTCATACAATAGACTTTGAAAAGGATGAATTCCTAATACTAAATTAATGGGTAGAATGATCAGTAGCTTTCAGAGTGAAACATTATGCATGCTTCCACAATTTAAGCAGAAAACAAAAAGAACAATAGATCTTTCTTCCCTCCCCTGCTTCAAATTGTCCCCCAACTCCCTGTAGGAGGCAGTGTCAATGGAACCCCAGATATCCAAGAGGAGCAGGATAAGGAAACCCTTTAACTCAGTATCCTATCTATGATCCAAGATGTTCACCTTCTTCATGTTTCTGAGGCATGTGAATTTATGCAGAAAGGCACTTTACAGGTAACTCACCTCACTGTTTGGTGTGCTTTGACACAGCTCCCAAAATTTTCCTCATAATGTTGGCACACCCGATCTACTTGAGCCCAACCCAACATAATTGCACCTGCCCTTTCTCTTGAACAACATGCTCATGCAGACAATATAAATGGCACTACCTGCATAAGCTTTCCTGGAAGTGGCCATTGGTCATTCAAACTTTGCAGCAAGAGGCTATGCAGTTTTGCATTACAAGGATTAGCTGCAAATATTCCATAACCCCTAAAAGAACAGACAGTAGCCAAATCTGTAGAATTACAATAGCAATGGTATAGATTGTGTCCAAACACCAGGAGCATTCAAAGTGAATCCACCTGTAAAACCCTTGAATTTATCATGGATGTTGTGCTGCATTGGAAAATGAATCTAAATCATATGTGGTTCATTTATATAAGTACCTTAATACCAAGCGCTATCCATGATATTTTTTATGCAAAATTTGAAAAGCATACAAAATGCAGATTACCTAGAAATAGCTCACAGAATGAAACTATGCTATATTTTGCCCATTGCCTCTGGACACTGTCAATCCTTGGCTTTAAGTACTTTGTAAGAATACAGAACACATTTGGCCAGATGTTCAAAATGGTATTGATTTAAAATCCCATTGAAGTCAACATAATTTTGAAGTCACATGCGAATCTAAGAAATGAACCCTTTGTTAATCTGTTGCCTTGCAAAGATCTCTTCAATATAACATGTACTTTCAAAATACTGAAGGAATGTAACCATCACTTTAATAAATATCCCTTCTGGTGTCAAAAGGGAAATCCTCTTTAACCTGTCCCAGTTTGTTGTTGTTTTATTTTTGCATTCAGGACTCATTGTATTTGGGAATAACATCTTTTTAAACATAATATGATTAATAAAGATTGTATAATCTGTAAAATAATCTGATAATTATTTCTTAACACAATGCAAAGATGCGATCATTTTCACATTTGTGATTTTGCAATTAATTTTATTCTTGAAAATCCCTTGAATTTTCTTTTCAAGTGTTATGCTTAAACTGTGGCTTAAATCAGGACTTAGGTTTGCGTTACTGTCACTGTATCAGACAAGCAAAGTGCATTTGGAGGTATTCAGTGCAATCGCTTTAGAACACAAGAATGTATATATTATTTGGTTCTGTGGCTAACAAATATGGAAAAAAAATAAAAACAAAAAAACACAAACAAAAACAACGTCACTAAATAAATAAGTAGACAATCTGCTCATTCTAAAAGGAAAGAGAAACAAAAAAGCCAAACTTCAATATCTGTAACAGCGGTGGTTGATGAATAGTTTTTCAGAATATATACTTAAGAGGCATAGAAAATTGATATGATTTGAAACAATATGACAATTTATTTGCCACTTTTTATTTCTTCCACATCTAACAATAAAAGTATATGTAACAATTTGGGATTCAGATAACACAATTTCCCTTGTAGTACCATATCCTATCCCTGCACATTTTATTTCTCACCAATTTCTCTTTCTATTGCATGTTCTTGAATGTGTTATCAGTAATACAGAAAATCATTTTTAAATTTTCATTTTCGATGCTAGATTGTAATTCCACTCTCTTGCAACGTCTCATTTTTTATCAGCAGTAAAATATTGAATATAAAAAGAGGAACACACTGTGGTCCTGATGCTCAGGATGAGATTGCGCTTCGGGTAATCATATTTTTTCCATTGGCTGCCGACGTGTGTTATTAGGTATGAACTTCAAATTCTCTTTTGTCTGGTATTCTTGGCTGGAACTTTGTTGCATTTTAATGAGCTGCCTATTAACATAATTATTATAGTAAGGGTCACATAATCATCTGAAAGTCTTATTAATAAAATAAGTAAAATGGGTAGCTGGACCCTTCCCTCTATATTTATAATGGTACACATGGGCCAAAGTGTATGATGTTTCAAATCAAAGGCATTTAAATCTCAGAGGTTTTCCGCTGCCTGTACATCCTTTGCTCATATATATATATATATATATATATATATATATATATATATATATATATATATCCCATCTCTTATTAGCCTAATTCAGCAATCTGGATAGGAAACAGCGAAGGCTTTTGATTTCCAAGACTGTTGTTAGGAGACATTTAATTTTGGATTGTATCTCCGGCTTAGCTTATTTTAGTCTACATTTGGGAGAAGTATGGAAATGAGAGAATAAGACAGAGAAAGAGAGGGAGTGCATGAGAGAAAGGTGCAGAGAGAGTGTGGGCGAGACTTGAGAATATTATTAATGTCAGAACAGATATTGCTATAAATATCTGTATTTTTTTCATGTTTCATAGCTAAGATGTTTTAAAGCTTACTTATAAATTTATTCCAGCTTGTATACAGTATGCTGACATTCCCTGTTAGAGGCACTATTTACTAACTAAAACAGAATCCTTAGCTTGAACGGTAACTTATCATAGAGGAGATCTACTACAGGGCAAAAACAAAAACAAAATGCAGCAATAGAGAAGAATAATTCACCTGTGTTTCAAATCCTTAATCATAATGCCTCACACATTTCCTAAAAACATAATTCAATGCTAATACATTGGAAATTCCACTCACCTCTCATGCATATTGCTGCCTCTGTTTCATTAACATTCAGCACCATACATTGTGTAGCTAAGCTGATTAGCTGTTGGGAAAGTCTCTTGTAGGTTTTGCTTATATTTTGTAATTCTTTTTGCCATGTCATTTTTGCATGTGGAATTTTAACTGCATGGAATAAAGCTTAAAGATTATAGTTGGATCCTGTGATAAATAGCTGGAGTGTGGATGGTATTTGATGTAACTCATTAAGATAACTAAAAATAAATATATCTGTTTATGGAAGGCCCCAGGGTATGTAAGAACATATATCTAAACAAGCAGCATCATGAATACCGAGCAGATATCAAAACAAGCCTGGGGTAGAGCTCTGGAGGAGAACTTATCGGGCTGGCTTATAAAAAAATATCCCAGTTTTAAATATCTCCCACTTGGTAAATCCATTGTTTCAAAAAATTATAAGAATTTGGTTCAATAGCAAATCTGCCTTCAAATAAACTTTAACTAAAACTTTGAATTTTAGAGTTCTACAACTGAGGTAACACATTCACACCACTAAACTGAGCTTCATGTACATTGTCACGTTTTTGCTAAAAATACATCCATAGTCCCATTTGGAGTTGAAAATGCCAAATGGATTTCTCACATTTAGTGTTTGGTTAAGCTAACAGTGCTCATTGCACCGAGATCACCATCCCTAGTGATGAATGTTGGTGGAAGCTTTATGTTGAGGCTATGCTTTTCATCAGCAAGCACTGAGAATTTGGTTCGATGGAACACAGGATATATGTAGCCAAATATTCAGTCTGGAGCAGATGCTGGACTTCCAGTATAATAGTTACATAGTTATATAGGATGAAGAAAATACTTGTGACCATCAAAGTCAGCATTTCTAAGCACCTAAACACACAGTCACAGCAATACTGGGGTGGTTTAAAAACAAGAACCTGGATGCAAATTTCAGTCAGGTTAAAGAAAAGTTATAACAAATTGTAAGATGCGAATGTGCAAATCTGGTAGAGACTTACCCCCGCCATCCCCACCCAAAACACACAGCTGTAATTCTAGGCAAATGCAGTTTTGAATGAACAGGTGGACAAGGTAAATTCACCTAACACATTTTGTTTTTTTATTTATTTTTTATTTTATTTACTTAACTTTTAAGTCACGATAACATTATTTTGCACCTTCAAATAGTTTGGTATGTATTAGAAAGCAACTAGTAAAATTCCCATTAAAAAGGTTCACTTTAATTTTGAATTCTAATAAAATATCATATGGAAACATCCAAGGGAGTGTATTCTTATTCAAGATATTTAATGCTTAGTCATTAAAACTCTGAGTATATATGAAAAATATTTAATAAAGTTTTGAATATATACAAGGTAATTGAATGACCTGGGGTGATCTTTTTGTCATGGATCCTGGCTCTTCTGATGGCGTGACTGCATATGCTCAGTGTGGCCACGCCGAAATAGATGACTTATACTTACCTGGCTCGCTGCGGATTGCCACCCGATCCTCTTGTGAACCGGTCCCCCGCTGTTGCGGCGTTCTAAGAGACACCAGCCGGTGAAGTTCTGGTTTAAAAAAAATTCTTACCTCTGTTCACAACAAAGATGGTGCCGACATGCGTGCGACATCACGTCGACGCACACTCACGTTTTGAGGTCAGAGGTCACAATCTGGCCAATCAGTGATTAGAGAGGAATATTTAAACCCTGAATAGCTTTCTATCAGTGCCCTGTCATGGTTTCCATTAGTTGGTTGTTAGAGAGTGCCTTCTTGTTCTTGATCTAATTTTGGTATTTGACTTTGGCTTGCATTTTGACTTTCCCTATTTCTGGTATCCTTGACCTTTGGCTAGTTTCCTCGATCTGTCTCTTTCTCTGTCCCTGACCTCGGCTTGTGTTTTGACCATTCTATTTCATGCTAAGTCCAGCCATTCTAAGGCACGGTATTCGTTGTCCTTGTTCATTTTCTATATATTTATATGTTACATAGCTCTGTGTGTTGGGTCATATAGTAGTCATGACACTTTTCAGAAAATTCCAATGTGAAAAATTGCTAAAATGGAGCCAACCAATTCAAACATTGAGCCTGCCAGATGCTCAGATAAGGGGGGATTGTTTATCCACTACTCATCAAGGTATTTGTTTGAGCTCAATTTTGAAAATCTTCCTGGATTAGAAATGTTGGTGAGTTTACTCCTTTTAAGCAACTTCGGTTAGCTACTCGGTTAGCTCTTTAACAAATCAAAGGACTTCTTCAGACACTATAGGGAAGTAAGATTGCTTATATTATTCATTGACTACCTTGGTCAATTGCGAAAAGACATTAGGAGTTCCAATTTTGTAAGGAGTTCATACAAAAGGATGACTAACGTCTGTCAGGAAAGAACAAAAATAAGTAAAACAGAAATAGATCTTCTCAATGGGCTACTGTATTACTAAAATGGACATGCAACCTTCGACAACAATTTTTTAAACCAGAAAGCAATTACTTAAAAAAATATATATATATTTATATATATATGTAAACCCAAATAAAGGCATTCATAGGGAAGGGACGTTGATTGGTTATATCAGTATTCTGCCTGGAGCCGTTGTGGAATGCATAAGAAAGAAGAAGCATGTAAACATTAAAAAAAAAAAAAATCTCATATTTATCTGCCTTTTTCAGCCTGCAGAGTGAGGCAACCGGCATTCAAAGCTAAACCTTTTGAATGAGACAATTATCTCAAAGTAATGCACGTCCCTTTAATTAGACTGAGTGACTGACTGACTGTGATACTACAAGCATTTAACATTTAGCTGTAATTCCCATTAACCATAGGCCACGGTAGAGCTTATGTTTGGCACAATTAAAAAAAAGTGTACTTATAAAAAAATATATGTTTATCATTCATCCAAAATAAATGTGCATTAAGCAGTAAATAAACATGTTCTCAAGTGTTTATTTTATATGACTTCCACTGGTTCAGAGAAATTATGCAAGTAATTGGTTATGTGTTTATGTTCTTGGTCATGCTAGGTACAATCAAGTCTACATATGCTTAAATAACGTGTCATTTATATGCCAGATTAGTTGGAGACAAAGCACAGGATCCCTAGAAAAACCTCATAGTGTTCTGTCTATAACTGCACAAACACTACAGAATGATGCTTCAACTCATTTGTTAAGTGTGACTGCACAAAAATAGGTATCTCTTTGTCTAAGTAATGGGGTGAGTCTAACATAGAATAAATTCCACTTTTACTGAACTGACGATTAGCCTACATCGAAAAAGTCTTATGTAATCTAATTATAAAAAGAAAGCATCAGGTTAATATAAAAAAATTATCTTATTATTCGTGTTATTGCTACTACATTTGAAAAACATATCTATGCAGACTGAGTTACTCTTTTTTCTTAAGCTATAAACAGCCAAACCATACACTGCAGATTAAAAAAGTTGAGAGCACTCAGCACTCTATATTATATATTATGTGTATTGAATTTCCAGAAGATGTGTCAATATTAGAAGGAAAAGGAAGGATCAAAAAGCTGTTATTGCAGGAAGTGTGTTAACAATGTCTACAGGTGGACAAACATTTCTTGTTTGTCCACACATTCTCTGTTTTGTATAGAATAGACTCTGTTCTGTAAATAAGTCTATTCAGCGAGCGATGATAACAATTCCCTTGATATTTCATCCCTCGCATCTACGGAAGGGTGAGACGTATAGTGAGCAGGCAGGGGGCAGCAAATACATATTTCAAATCTAAAGCTGTGTGTATGAAGGGAAAACAGTATTCAGTAAGAACAGAGAAATGGAACACAGAGAAGGGTGCTGTAAAAGGTGCTATAAATGTGGGTAGCATAATTATTAATTGGGCTAGCATAATTATAATAAGTTTGATATTGCTACTATAGTGATATTAGCTCTTTCAAAACATCGGTAAAGGCTTGATGAAGGGTAAAACAGGTCTATCTTTATTGGAAGACACATAGGTATACATACACACTTTTCAAACAATGCAACAACAATACATTTCATAATCTGGGTGTCTTGGTCTCTGGAACATTGCTGATTTAGCACAAAATGATTTAATTACCTACCAGACACCAGGGCACCTAACAATAATAATCTTTAAAATACATTCTGATAGCTCTGTTGTAGAGGCGGTGACTAGAGTTTGGCTCTATTTATTAAAAGTGACTGGGTAACCGTCACACTGCTCCCACTTCACCAAACTTCTGGCAGACACATTCTGTCCCTAACAGATCTGCTTGGGGATGTCTGGAGTGCAAACAGTTGTTTGTCCAGCTCCATCTGTCAGGACAACCTGTTGGTCTTTCTGTTCTGCTTACCTGATCTGTAGTGGATCAAGTCATATGGTTGGAGGGCTAGGCTCCACTGTAGCAAAGGGTAATTGTCCACAGCCACCTGGTTAAGCCACACCAATGGGTTGTGGTCAGTTTTTAGATGGGTGCCTATACAGATATAGCTGTAATTTTTTTATTGCCCAGATCAGGGACGGGCATTAATTTATAACAGCAGCATAGCTCAACTACCGAGGCAACAAGTTTTGGCTAATTCACGCCACAGGATGCACTCTGCCATCCATCCTGACTTGGTTTAATACAGCTCCGAGACTAAACATAGAGTCGTCTGTGCTTTGTCCGAGTGAGATCCAACCTCCATTGAGTGGACCTGCAGTCGAATTGTCACTACTTCTGTAGGTAGGTCTTTCAGTATCCCGACTTCCCCATTGCTGGATCCAGCGCCCCAATCAAGATGGATTTCTGCTGTGGGTAAACGGTATACTGAACTTCCAGCAACTCAAACCACCACCGAGGGTCCAGTTCAGTTCTCTCTGTCTCCTGGGCCAGGTGTTTTTGAACCAGGGTTTGTGTTGCCCCTGTATCCCGCAATCCTTGAGCTAACTTTCCGTTAACCAGCACTATTTGCCTGTGGTGATATCAGTTGTCAGCAGCCACAGCTTGTAATGGGTCAGCTTTGTGTAAATGTGCTTAGTATTCCTCTGGCCGAAAAGTGTCAAAGCCCATACCAGGAATGCATATCAATTACATTGTTAACAGCAACAGTGTGGTCACATGGAGAGGAGGGTAAGAGACTTGCCTGAATTCTGGCAGCATGTCACACTATACACTGCCTCAGCAGTGCCTGGCCAGTCCATTAACAATAAGAACACCGTTCCATGTCCCTATTTAGCTACATCTCTGACTACATCGATGACCTAAAGACCCATGCATGCTCTTGAATAAAAGGGCACATTCCAGCCAATCAGGAGTGTTTTAGAGATATTTAAACCCTTATGTGCTTGTATTCAGTGCCCTGTTGTGGTTTCCACTTGTTGGTAATCTGAGAGTGTGTTTTTTATTTTATTTTTCTGTTCTTTATTTATGGCATACTGGACGAGGTAGATACACAATTTGAAATGATGGTATCAATAGCAGAGAAATAAGCTCTTCAGGCTCCTCACATCTATATATAATAAACCTCAGGCAGTATGTATTTTATAAGATGTGTTTTATTATTGTTTATTTAGTCATGCATATCTAGGCAATTAGGACCCACCGTAATTGGAGTACTTTGGCGCAGTGGTGGGCTGCATACATCTTGGCCATTTATGTATGTCTAAATCTCCAATGTTTATTACACATATTAGTACTTAGTTATGTTTCCTCTTGTTTTGCCTTGTATCTCTTGTCTTGTTTTATTTTGTCTTCCCAGTTCATGTGCAGTACTGTCCCGTCCATGCATTATTCTGGTTTTCATTTCCACGAGGTTGACTCCTATCATCATCAGGAACACAGGGGTCCCGGTCTCCATACAGCCTCCCATGACAGTGGGTATGGGGTTTCAAATAAAGCTACAGTCTGTCACTCGGTTTTACCATGCCCACAAAGGGGTAAACCCTCCAACCAGGGAACCGAGCGATAATCAAGACGGGACTACCCTAGAGTTGGCAGTGGGGTGGTGGAGAAAAGGGAGAGGCAGTGAGAACATTCCTGACGCGAGCTGATCTAGTATACACCATGAGAGGTATATCTAGTGAACAGCTGATCACGGCTTGAGCGAAGTATAGGAGCAGACCACCAGGCTCAGTCCTGGACAAAGAATCTTGAATATTATGCATTATCACAGTACAAACTCAAGAGTAAAAGGTATCTGAAACAGATAACATTTTAAGAAATAACAAAAGATTAAAAATATATGAATTATCATAATACATTTTTTTCTAAACAGTCTCCAACAGTAGATAGTCTTAAGTGAAGTATAGGTGGATAACAGAGTCCTTTGGAAGAAGCGTGTGACCCCTCTTATCTGGGCTCAGTTCTCAAGTCGGTGTTCCAATATTCATGGCTCGTAAAGGTATTCAGGGTGTGAACTCCGTAATGGTATCTAGGTTCAACTGGGACAGATCCCCTCTATTCAATGTCGGGGACCCCAGTATTCCTGCGTTACGTAGATGTGATTCTAGCTCCTGAGGGCTTTGTGCTCTGTAAGTAGTCCCTTCATGGGTGAAAAGGATCACTCTTGGGGTTCCCCACCTGTAGGGTATGTTGCTCAAGCGAAGGTGCTGCAGGTGTGTTTGCAAAGTCTTCCTCCATGCGAGATTGCTCTTTGTGAGGTCTTGGAATATGGGCAGCGATGAGCCCTCGAATAGTAGTGAAGTTTTACCCAGTAGAGCAGTGAGTATTCCCCCATATAAGAAAACAAGAACTATTTGAACTATTTGGAACTGAAATACAACCTATACAACCTATTCGCAATGGAATAGGTAAGCTGGGAAGGTCCTAATAGGGTAATTGTAATAAGGGGGATGTTCCTATTTTGAAAAATGAGCACCAAAATGGATTTATAAACAGAGCGTTCACAGGGAAATATGTATTTATCTGAGGAAGACCCAGATTTTAGCATTGAAATGCATTTTGCAATTAGAGGCACTTTCTGTATGTACACTTTTACTTTGTTATAATAAATATTATTTGTTTTTAAAGCCAGAAGTTGGTGCCGTAGTTCTGCCACTTGATGATCCATGGCAGCAAGTCTTGTATCATATGTGCTTGCAGAGGCTTTGAGCAGCGTGATTTTAGAGGTAGTGCTCTCTATGGCTCCTTTATAAAAGGCCATGTCTGTAACAATGTTTTTGCATAAATCGGCCAGCATCTTTTGTAGTAGGTCTGCTGTCACCGGGTCACTGGTTTTGGATGGGGCTGCTTTTGACTCTGGTGGTAGGTCAGATGTGCACCCTCATCTGGGTCAATGGCGAACTCCTCTGAGGAATAAGAGGAGAGGTTGTCTACCAGTGACATCTTGTCCCATGCGGCCTTGTGTAAGCTTCGGAGCAGGACACCCATCTCTCAGCTGGTCGGGCTCTTGTCAGTTCTTGATTTCTTGTTTTTTTTACCTATTAGCCCTAATTCCACATAAAAAGCACTTTCATCCCCGGATAGCCCTGATTTTGGTGAACAACATATCCAAAGATCAGAGCAGGGGTGCAAAAGTTTCATGGAAGTTTCTTTTTGACTGGCTGCAAGCATGGCTTCATGCCCAAAACAGTTCCAGGGAATTAGGGCCAGCGGTCGGTCTCTCTTTGTGGAGTACAAAAGTATTTACATTACATGAATGGAGCCTTTTAAAGTGTGTTGGGCATGTTATATTACAGGGCCCATAGTCACAGGGTAGAAGGCAAGCAAACAGGCCCCTCCAAAAACTCATGGCAAGAAAAGGGGAGTTTGTCTGCCTGTAACTGTGTGTGACAGTCTGTCTGTAATTGTTGATGTGACTATCTGCCTGTAACTGTATGTGTTACTGTTTGTCTGTAACTATGTCTGCCTGAAATTGTGTGTGTAACCTTCTGTAACTGTGTGTAGGTGCCTATCTGTCTGCCTCTAACTGTGTGTGAGAATGTATGTTACTGTGTGTGTATCACTGCCTGTAAATATGTGTGTGTGTGTGTGTGTGTGTGTAAATGCCTGTAACTGTGTGTGACTGTCTGTCTGCACCTGTATGTGTGACTGTCTGTTTGTAATTATCGATGTGACTGTCTGCCTGTAACTGTACGTGTGGTTGTCTGTAACTGTGCCTGTCTGTAACTGTGTGTGGGTGACTGTCTGTCTGTAACTGTGTGTGGGTGACTGTCTGTAACTGTGTGTGGCTGTCTGTACCTTTGTGTGTGACGGTCCACCTATAAGTGTGTGTGTGACTGTTTGTAACTGTGTATTTGACTGCATACCTGTAACTGTGTGAGTGACTATGTGCCTGGGACTGTGTGCATGTGGGTATATCTTACAATGTGTGTGTGTATAACTGTGTGCATGTGACACTACAAAAATATACACATGCATTCCCACATGGGCCCACATGTATATTTTAAATACCCCTCACACACAGACAAAATCTAATTGCAAATATCACACACAGCCAACACACTCAGTCATCACACAGAAAACACACATACACACATTACATCATATTTTTGTGACATTTATTACAGTGGAACTAAGTCATACAAAATGCACTTTACTCTATGTTTTATAGTTAGGCAGCTCTGTATTACTGTACATTTTATTGTTGTGGAGGTCTGTGATAAACTGGTACATACCACATAGTACTGTGAGAGCTTTTTTTTTTTTTGCTGCAGAGCCCATTGATAAATGGATAAACAGCTCATTACTGTGAGATTTTATTCCAAGGAGGAATTCAAGGTAAATCCAAAGCTCCAAAGCAAAACAACTCACATTATTATGTGACAGCACATTTAGTTTGCCCCTCTGTAAAGCTGGGAGGAAGTCTGGCATCTCTGATGGCTGCAGACAATGAGTAGCTGTCTCCCAAGCCAATAAGAGTGATGCTGCCTATTACCACAGCGGAGTTCTGACTCTGTAAGCGCCAGAGCTTGAGAGACAGTTACTTATGGTCTGCACCTGGTATAAGCGCAGACTAGCTTCCATTGATTTGTCCACCACCTATTTTTTTATTTAACATCCACCACCCGATCAGGGCTGGTGCAAGGATTTTTATCTACACAGACGAAGATGCATTTTCCCTCCCCCCCTTCCCACAAACCCCCCCCAAAAAAGTGCATCTTCATCTGTGTAAAGGCATGCAGACACATACATACATACAGACACATACATACAGAGATATACAGGCATACATACACATACATACATAAAGACATACATACACATACATACATAGAGTTACAGACATACAGAGACATACATGCGTACAGAGACATACATACAGACATACAGAGATATGCATGCACACAGAGACATACATACAGGCTAATAGAGACATACATGCCAACTAAGACATACATAGATATATTCATACAGAGACATACATACATACATATTGAGACATACATACAGAGACATACATACATACATACATACATATTAAGACATAAATACAGACATAGATGCACACAGAAACATACATACATACATACAGGCACACAGAGTCATAGATACATACACAGACAGTCACAATTACAGGTTCTTGAGGCGCATGTTGTCCGGCTCTGTGGAGTCCTGTTTTGCAGCCCGGCATCATCACAGGGAGCCTGGATATGATGTCATTCATATCCCCGCCCCCTCCACACAGCCTGCGGCAGACACCAGTGAAGGACTCTCCTAGGGTGGTGGCGCCAGTAAGCTTGGCGGGTGGTAAGAGGCTGGGCTGCGCTGAGGGGTGGCGCTTGCGCTTGGCCACTTTTCATAAAGTAACCGAATGGAGGGGAAGCGCACAGCCTGTCCTGCTGGACAGCCTGACATTGCGCCCTAAATGCTCTAGTCATAAAATAGCCAAAATGAAACAAAAAAAATTAAAACTCAGCTAGAATTGATTTCTAAAGGACCTCAAGCAAATTGTATTAAAATTATTTAAGGCATTGAATTTATAATTGGATCTTTCATTAATCTTAAATTAAGTATTTTCCAGTTGTCTAGAGGTACATGTAACATCTAACTCAACTCTAAATATAAATTTAATTAAAAATAAACACAGAGCAGGTGAATGGAAAATTCTTTACATTTTCAAATAGGGATATCATGTTTTTTCTTTTATTTTCAAGTATAACAGAGCTGTATCTTATGTCTTTGGTTGTAGTGTGAATCGTGTAATAGTACCAAATGAAAAAAGAAAGACATTATGTTCTCCTGTGGTAAGCATAGACTCAAAATGTGAAGGGTCTTATTAAGAACTAATTATTCCTGACTGTGCAGTATCAGTATGCAGTAAAAATATGTGTACACTAGTAGAGGCACAGAACTACCAATGGTACACCCAGTGAAACTGCTCTAGGGCACCAGCAGGTCCGGGTGCCTGCTAATGTCAGTTACAGAAGCCATGGGACCCTTCCCATCATGAAACAGAGGGAGAAATGGTCACAAGGAGGTTTATTTGGAACAAGACTCACTAGAGTCCAGGAAATATGCATATATGCATGTGTGTCAGTGTTTGTGGATCTATATATGTGTACCCATACATGTGTGCCCATCAGTCTATCTTTACATGTGTGTCAGTCTGTGTGTGTATATCTGTGTGTGTCAGTGTGTATCTCTTGAAATCTATCTGTGTATGCATGTGTCTGTGTACAACTGTGTGGGGCAGTATAGTATAAATGTATCAGCATGTGGCAGTGATTGTGTGCTTCTTTTGGGCAATGTGCCTCTGTATGTATCTGTAGCATATTTTAACATGTGCCTGCATGCAAACACCGACATCACACACAAACCACCAATGTATTCAAACACCAATACTACACAGAAACACATCATTGTATTCAGATGCCATCAGTGAACACAAAAATAGCCCTCCATTCAAACACTAACAATGTACACAAAAACAGTCCTGAATTCATACACAATCCTACAAGGATGGGCAAATAGCAGATCCATAGCTGGTTAAGCATCATGGGGGGTTGTACAACAGCAGAACACAACATTTTTTTTTTTGCACCGGGCCCTCTCTACAATTTTTCCGCCATTGCATAAGTATATATTTATCCTTAACCCAAACATTTAATACTGTATTATAAAGGACTTATCTCATAGAGACTCTATTACATTATTTTTCAATGTGGTATTGTCCATGAAAGACTGAGTGTTTTTGCTTCTGTGTAAATGTGTTAGTTGGTTTTATATTTGTGCATTCTTCTGGAATAATTGTGCTTTCAGCTTTTATTCTCAAACATATTAAATTAACTTCTAAGAGCTTTAATAGAATGCTTTACTCTCTTTTAATGTGGGTGGTAAATTATTGAACAAACAGGTACAGTATTTGGTGTAATATTTCTATGTATGTGTGTATAAAGAAGGAGCAAGGTCACCAATTTAATCTGAGGCATGAGATTGAATGCATAAGGTGAATCTACAAAAGTACTTACTTTGAATCTGTATTATGTATAGTGTCAGTAAAATATTACTTCATATAATTGAGTGGAAATTTAATAATACAATATCACAATTTACTAAAGGTGGAGTCATTTTGGTAGAACTCTTTATGATCCAAATTAATATTGTCTCTTTTTACACAGCACAGACATAAAAAGTATACCATACATTTATAGTGTTATGAAATAGAAAATATGAACTGTTCAGAAAACAAAATATATCGCAAAAGAAGTGGAGATGAAAAAATACACATAAGGTAAGGAAGATAAACTTAACTTCATGTGGGGAAAAGTAGGATGCTAGAATAGTTTACAGTGAAGGCTAAGTTTTTACATGACACAGTTGCTGGTGAGGAAGCAAGGTGTGTTAGCAAGGTATTGGGAGGGAAAGCTATTAACTGTTTAATTGTAGATTATACTAGCTTTAGTGTAACTATAATCTTAGTTTTATTAATGACAGGAGGCTTCATATTTGCTTAAGTCTCTCTTTACTAGAACTCCACAGCAGCACATTAATATCAGAAAAAAGCAATCAGAAAAAAGTAAGGAACAATAAATGTCCCCTCCCAACCAACAACTTCCTCTTTCAAGCTGCGACAAAAACAAAGAGCAGGAACAAACATATCCATATAGCAGTAGCAGAAGAATTCAAAGGCCTTGAACGTTGGTCTGTTGACAAACCATTAAACTGAAACGAGATAAACAGAGTCGAAAGCTCCGTTTAGTGAAAGAAATGTACTGTGAAAACATGAAGACCCCATAATCAACTACAGACAGTACAATATCCATAAAATCTCACCCCGACTTCCCTCAGGAAGGCAAAACAACTGACCTACCTAATCATAGCTCTGAAGAACAAACTATCAACTAGAGGCGGGCAAATAAAACAAACAAAAAGTAACAAGGGAAGGGTGAAACTGGGAGGGAAATATTTGGCTCCTGTCATTAATAAAATTAAGATTATTAGTTAAACTAAAACTAGTATAATCTACAATTTTATAAAACTAGTATAATCTACAATTTCATATTTGCTGTTTTAATGCTCAGACAGCAATGCAAAAGAAGCATAATCTGCCGGTCTGAAATAAAATTGGCAGAAGGTGTCTTCCCCAGACCAGTCAGCTGAACGCAGGATGTCCTGGAGAGAGGCGCCCGCGAGGAAGGCGCTCCGAAGGTCGAATTCACACCTGCCAATGACAACAACCATTTAACCCACAGTGCCAGGGTAGGAGGAGAGACCGGTTTGTGAGGTCTAACATTAGAGATCAATAATTGACCGGAACTGGAAGGGCGAAGTGGAGAAGTAAACGCCACATAGTGAGACAGGGCCGTCGCCACACAGAGCTTAGGCGAGTCGAGCAAATACGGGTAGAATACAGCCGTCAAACCCGACTTAGTATGTCTACACACCGTGAAGGTGACCCCCTCCGGAGAAAAAGAAAAAGCATCAACATCGAAGGCCCGGTCATAGCTGACGGAGGGAAAGGTCTTGATTATCAGGCCAATCCCGGAGATAAGACAAAACTGGGCATACTTCGGCATCGGAGGCCACGATAGTCTCCTGCCTCTGAGAAATCTGCAAACCAGCGGGTCCTGACCAATGGGGAAACCTCTGAGCGGTAGATGGGCTGCCGAAATTGCTGACCTTGCCACGTTAACTGAACGATACTAGCGCCCCAGGTCAAACAGGTGTGAGAGGAAGTTCAGAACACTGGTTACAGGGGCCGTAAAGGGATCGGTATCCCATTTAAGGCACCAACGACACCAGGAGTTCCTAGTTCCAGGAGCCCCACACTGCGATAATGCCTCTACATTCCAGGTTCCCCTGAAAGAGTCCAGGCCACTAAGTGGAGGTGGCCGTCCACCACAAGGGGGTGAGGATTGCCCCGGGAGTCCGAGAGGAGCATCTGTGGGGATGGGAGGGCTTTGCTCAGGGAGGTGAATAAAGTCACATGTTCGTGAAGCTCCTTGATGAAGGGTTCCCCGAAAAGAAGAGCCCCTTGGCCAGGGGTCCCAATAGCTTTGACCCCAAGTCAGATAGTTTGTTGTCCATACGAAGGAGGACTGCCTTTCTCAGTATTGCCCAGCAGGCAAATAGAGCGCATAGCCCAGTCCCGTATGGAAGCTGGGTCCAGGGCAGCACCCTCTGAAAAAGCCTTGTCTGCAAGCATGAGCATCCTGGTCGGGGGGCCCAGCATGTCCAGCAGTTTGTCCTGCGCAAGACGGAGGCTTCCCTCGACCCGTTTCTTACAGTCCCGTCCGGTATGCGTCATGTACGTGGAGACCATGGTGTCGAATTCCGGGGTTATGGCATTCTGCCCGTAACTTCATGTGCACTTCCCAATCAAGATTTCTGCAGATCCAGTAATGCACGATCTATGCCAGGTTTCCGGGTAGAGACCATTCAGAGGATCTGGGGTGTTGAAATGACCGACGGTTGAACAGGGGTCATCTGTCATGTGAGGGGTCCCTCTAGAACCCCACTCTTGTTGTGTTTGAGGGAGGGACCTAGCCAGGGCCTTTTCCACAGAGGATGCATTAATCATTGCCTGTAAGTTCTGCTCTTGTGTAGAGGACTTCATAGTCGGGGAGTCCTAGGCAATGTGACACCTAGGGGGCACAGAGGACAAGTGTCACCAGCAGAATAACCGGGGCAGCACCCCCTATAGTGGCAGAGGCAAGCTGGACAGTGCATGCAAGGCACAAGCGTGAGTATGTAACAGCCAGGTCGGGCATCCAGAGGTAATGGCACAGACAGCACAGGCCAAATCAAGGGGCACAGACAAAGCAGGCCAATAAATAGGGCACAGACAAAGCAGGCCAATCAGTGGGGCACAGGCAAAGCAGGCCAAACAGGGGGCACAGACAAAGCAGGCCAATAGTGAGTGTAGACACAGCAGGTTAATAGTGGGCACTGACAAGGCAGGCCAATAGTGAGTCCAGTAGTCCAGTCCAGTTCACGGTAGGTCAGACCCCTGGGACCAGTAGTCCAGTTCAGGGTAGTTTAGACCCCTGGGATGGGCAGCAATATGGACATATATGACCCACAAAAGGGACTGGAATGCAGGCAGGAAAGAGAAGGCCCTTTGGGTGGGCCTCCCACCATAAATCAGCTACACACACAATGTAAATATCCCCAACAAAACCCCATATACCATATATGCATGTAATCTAGTTAAGAGGAATCAAATTCCCCCACAGATGCCCGGACTGAGGGGACCCTGAGTGGGGGGGGGGGGTAAATGCAAAGCGAGGCCGGGAGCCATCGCTCCTTCATGGCCGGTCTGCCCTCTCCTCACCGCCCACGCTACCTGCGGGCCGCGATCCTTATGAAGTCCTGCGGCTCAGTGAGTGAGGGAGAGCGAGAGAAAGTTGGAGGTACCTCCTGCTTGGCGGAGAAGTCGGCGAGCGAGAGCTACACGTGGGGCCGCTGGAGACGTACTCCGAGGCCCCAGCAGTCGAAGCAAAAACACTAGGCGGTTCACTAAACCGATCCCCACCGACCACGTGGATGCAGGAAATAACCCATAGCAGAAACAGACAGGAAGGGGTAGAGGTAGACAAGACAGAGGAGGGGAAGAGAACAACCCCTTCAGTCCCAAAGAAAAAAGGGGAATACTCAAAGAAACAAATAGCAATAACTAGGAGAAACTTAAAGACAAGGTACCAATAAAATACACCAAATCAATCAATAAAATTATATCCCACAGCCACCCATAAAGAAATAGGAGGCAGTAGTACTCTGACCTGTGCTTGATGTGGAGCAGCAAAGAAAGAGGAAGTAGTTGGTTGGGAGGGGACTTTTATTGTTCCTTTCTTTTTTCTGATTGGTTGTTTCTCTCTATCTTAGCTGCTGTGGAGTTCTAGTAAAGAGAGACTTAAGCAAATATGAAGCCTCCTGTCATGTTATAAAATTGATATGTCTTTTCAAAGAAGTGAGTTTTTAATGGTATTTTGAAGGGATGGAGACAGGGTGAGAGTCTAATACATCAGGGAATGTACTTCTATAGGAATGGTGCAGCCCTAGAGAAGTCTTGAAGGTGGGTATCGGAGGTGTGAGTGCCAACATACGAGTATTGACGCAGCGTATAAAGTCCTGGATGGGAAATACTTGTATATTAATAAGGATAGGTAGGTAGGATCAGTGTTATAGAGATTTGTAAGCAAGTACTAGACTAGAACTTTAGCCCTCCTTCTTATGTGTGAGCAGGGCTGGCGCTTCCTATAAGGCGAACTAGGCAGCCGCCTAGGGCCCCATATAGGAGGAGGCGCCCTGCGCCCCCATCGCCGGCCCTTTAAATGCCACAGCTGCCTGAGCGCTCTATAGAGAACGCTCAGACGGCTGCTGCACTGCCTCACCTCCCCTTGCCTGTAGCGTGGCCGAGCTCCTTTAGGGTCCGCGACCCGGCCGGACTGGGAGGAAGTGCACACTGAGTGTGCACTTCCTGTCAGTCCCACCGGGTTGCGGACCGGATAGGAGCTCGGCCACGCTACAGGGGAGGTGTGGAGATGATTATAGGGGAGGGGGAGAAGATTATAGGGGAGGAGGGGGGAGAAGATTATGGGGAGGGGAGGAGGTGTGGGAGGAGAAAGATTATTGGGGAAGATTATAGGGGGGAGGAGAAGATTATGGGGAGAAGATTATAGGGAGGGAGAGAGAAAGATTATAGGGGTGGGAGAAGATTAGAGAGGGGAGGGGGAGGAGATTATATAGGGGAGGAGAGTATTATTAGGGGAGAATATTATAGGGAAGGGGGAGAAAGATTATGGGGAGGGAGGAGATTATAGGGAGGGAGGATTATTAGGGGAGAAGATTATGGGGCGAAGATTATAGGGGAGGGATACAGGTGGGAGGGAGAAGATTATAGGGGGGAGAAGAAGAAGATTACAAGGAGGGAGGGGGGAGTGGAGAAGGTTACAGGGAGGGGGGAAGATTACAGGGAGGGGGGATAAGATTACAGGGAGGGAGTGGAGAAGATTGGAGGGAGGCGGGAGAAGAAGAAGATTACAGGGAGGGAGGGGGGAGATGATTACAGGGAGGGGGGAGAAGAAGAGAAGATTACAAGGGAGGAGAAGAAGAGATTACAGGGACGGGGGAGAAGAAGAGGAGAACACGGGGAGGGGGAATAAGAGGAGAACATGGGGGGTGGGAGATGAGAACGTAGGGGAGGGAGAGACCACTAAAGGAGGGAGGGGGCGGTGGAGAGACCACTAGGGGAGGGGTGTGAGGAGAGACTGCTAAAGGAGGGGGGTGGAGGATAGACCACTAGGGGAGGGTGGGGGGAGAGGAGAGACCACTAATGGAAAGTCGGGGAGAAAAGGAGACCACTAAGGGAGGTGGGGGGGGAGAGGAGAGACCACTAAGGGGCAGGGGAGATCTCTAAGGAATGGAAGGGAGAGCTCTATAGGACAGGGGGCAGGACAGGGAGCTCTTTCACACCACACACACACACACACACACAATGCATCCCTATACACACAGAAACACAACATGCTTCCCTTACACACAGAGAAACACACAATGCAACCCTTACACATAAAGACAATGCATCCTTTGCACATATACACAGAACACACACAATACATCCCTTACACACACATGCAAACACACACTGTTTCTCTTACACACACACACAGAAACACAATGCATCTCTTACACACACTCAACACACCCCTTACAGACACACACACTGCATCCCTTACATACACAGAAACACACTTTGCATCCCTTATGCATACAAACACAGATTCACACAATGCATCCCTTACACACAACAAGAAACACACAATACATCCCTTATACACAAACACTCACTGCTTTCTATCCCTTACACAAAAACACACTGCTTCCACTACACACAAACACACTGCATCACCTACACAAACTGGTATCCCTATACACTACATTCCATAAGCACACACATTAGATCCTCTACTGTAACACATAACACATCCCCTACACACTCTACTCCCTGTGAGCGGACTCATGGGTGCAACATGTAGGTGGACTTATGGGTGGGCTTTATGGGCATACTCACCGTCAGGCCCTGGGGCCCAGACCTTGAGCTATGTAAGAGGCCCAAAAAAATTGAGCTGCTTCCCGTTCTCCCAGAACATTGAATTTTGTGACCACAGTTACAAACAGCCTCCAGAGATCCTGTTCTACACCAGACCAGTGGAGCCAGACTGCAGCCAGAGCCCATTACCATCCTCATCTGATTGTAAGTAGGCAATCTAGTATATTATTAGTGACACTAATCTCTAATTTACCTCACATTAAATGGACACTATAGTTCCCATACTGCAGCTTAATAAAGTTGTTCTGGTGTCTATAGTTTGTCCCTGCAGGCTTTTTAATGTAAACACACACTGTGTGCAGCACTGGCACTAGTTCATATTGCAGATCATATGGGTGGGGCATTGCGATGTCCCGGGGGTGGGGGGCGGTTGTGGCAAATCTTTCTTTTGCCTAGGGCGGCAAAAATTCTTGCACCGGCCCTGTGTGTGAGGCATGCAAGGTTTGGGCAGAAGGTAGATGAGCCTTGCCACACAATTCATTATAGACTGTAATGAGGCTAGCTAAAATTGGGTAAGACCAATGAGAGAAGATGGTGGGTCGGAATAGCACCTTAGAAACATCCAGTGTTAAATAGGGCAGATCTGAACTATGGTTTTGAGGAGGAAGCAGCAGGATTTGGCAATTGACTAGACATCAGAGATGAAGGAAAGGTTAGAATCAGAGAACACTTAGGCTGCAAGAATGTGAGGTAGAACTGATGGGAGTACAATTGAGTTGGAGGAAGACTGAGAAGGGAGTAGCAACACATAAGGGGGAATGATGACAATCTCTGTTTTGGAAAGGTTGAGTTGAAGGAAGCGAGTAGCCATCCAGTAAGAAATGGCAGAGAGGCAGTCCAAGAGATGAATCAAGAGGGATGGTAAAAATCAGAAGAGGATAGATTTGCATGCCATCTGCATAGAAGGGATATTGGAAGCCAAAGGATCTGATAAGTTTACCAAGCGAGACAGTAGAGATTGAGAACAGTAGAGGACCAAGCAGTGAGTATACTCATGAGCCTATTGGGTGGTCCATGCACTTAGGGCCACCAGATGGGTATTGATGAACAGGGGCCCGGATGGGTGGTGGGTGCTTTTAGGAGTTATATAAAGGTTGTGGTCATTAGCTTGGCTAATGAAGTTTGGTTTCTACTTCTAAGTGCTGCTTCAAAGTGTGTGCTTAGAGATATTCTGGAAAGTTTTACAGATTATTCAACTGTCTAAGTGGGTGGTGCTTTTAGGAGTTATATAAGTAGTGGTGGATAAAAGGCATATTGCTTGTTGCTCTACATGATTCATTTTCAGCACTTTCAAAGTGTAATGGTGTTATGGAGACCGGCTCAGACACTATTCCATTTTGATAAAACCCTAGTGGTGAAACGCGTTAATGGTTTTAAATATTGTGTAATTTATATAATAAATACATTTTGACTAGATTTCTGCGCCATTACCTTCTTACACACTATTTTACTTCCCTGGCATTTTTATCATCTTTTAACATTTATCCCGAGGTGGGGATCATACCACCAACGCTACTATTAGAGTGCAGTGTCGTCTGCACTCCATTTGTGAGTATATTTTATTTTATTTCATTCAATATTACGTCACATCACCAGAGAGCACTATTTGCTGTTTTTACTCTCCCCTTCTCCTGAGAGTTGGACATCATTATTGTCTGGAGGACAAGCACCCACATATCCTAAAAGCGGGGATAATTCCGCCGTATGCCTGTTACACGTGAGCTGGCCATAGCTCATTCAAATGTGAGTGTTCCATTTATATTTTAATTTATTTTTTACTCATCCTATACACTCTGCACGATTGGTCCTTTCTCCTTGTGTCTTCCATATCACGAGACGATTTGGACTACTAGAAACATAGAAGACACACTACCAGCAAATACAGTGACCCAGTCTATCCAACCTCAGACATTCTATTGGACTTCTTTTATATATTTTTTTATTATTTTTTACTGTATTTTTATATTTTTAGTACCTCTTATTTTGACGCAGCCTTTCTTTCTCCTTGTAGCATAAAATCTAGCCTAATGAAAGTTAGTGTGGTTTAATATAAGAACAGTGACTGAATCCTACGCTGTGTAATTTGACTCATAACACTCTGATTGGTTACTTAATCCACCAATCAGAGTGCTCTGTGTCATTTTACACAGCGTGGGAAAATTCCAAAGAACTTTCCCATGCTGTGTAAAATGACAAAGAGCACTCCGATTGGTGGATTTCAAGCCAACTAATCAGAGTGGTGTGACAGGTAAATATAGAGACTTACCTGTCAGTCTCTTCATTTACCTGTCAGAGTACTCTGACTGGATTGCTTAAACCCACCAATCAGAGTGCTCTGAGCCTAATTGCAGGGCAGGGCAAGGCTGTGTAATTTGACTCATAACAACACTCTGATTGGTGGATGGAATGACTTCCATTGAAATCCTGAACCGATCTGTGTGATTTTTGGATATGTTGGTCCTCCAGATCAGGGCTATCAGGGGATATGACGTTTGTGGGGTTTACATGTGTTTTGGGGGTACTTTCGGGAGGTTGTTAAAATGTATGTTTTCTGTGCCAGGAGATAATTGAGTTTAGTACAATTCCTGACTCAATTATCTCTCAGGCACAGGGGAGGGATTACCCTGTTTTGTGTGGGAGTGACCTGGACCTGTGAGCCAATGTAATTACAGTGTGTACTTTGTCATAGTCACCTCTTAGGTCCAGTGGGGAATGCCCTTGGAATACATCAGGGAAAACATCTTGCATGGGGACTTGCATATAAGGCCAGTTGTGGCTGCCTTTAAACAGTTCCTCTTAACCCTCAACATAGATCCTCACCTCATGTGTGGAGGTGACAGCTATATTCACTCTGGGGATTGCTATATCACTATACTCCCTTGGATTACAACCCTAGCTCCTGTAAGAGCTATCCTGCCATACTCTGGAAGCTGGATCCCTGACTTCGGTCCAGGGTGGGTGGAGGACAGTGAGACCCCAGCCAAGCTGCGGCGGCTGTGGGGTTTATGGTGGTTATGGTGTTCAAGTGCGGTGCTTATGGTGCTCACAATTACTAGGAAGCAGTGGTTGGCGGTTCATCACATTTGGTGGCAGTGGAGGGATGGCTTCCTAGTGAGTGTAGAAACATCCTGGAGAAGTATAATTATAATTGAGGGCAACACTAGCATTTGTGCAGTGCCCCTTGTTGCGGAGTAGGTCAGCAGAATGGAGTGAGCTGGCCTCCTGTCAGTATTCACACTCGGGGACAAGAGTGACCCAGAATGGAGAGATTTAACTTGGGGGCTATACTTGGAAGAGATCCAGTTTCAGTGGAGAACGAGAGAGACTCCACAGTATAACCGAGCGCTTATGGGACCATGTAGCCCAACGGATGTATAGTAGTAAATAAAGGGAGTGAGACAGCGCTAAATAACTTTGGCAGCAACCTTAAAAAGGGAATCCCTCAAACCCTATAGAACAGGATAAAAAAAATAAAAACAATAAAAGGCTGCACACATTTAGTAAAGTCCAATACAAGGAGAAGAGAGAAAAGTCCAACTGGTATATTCTTACAGGTATCCTTGGTTGGTGGGGTCTTCTATTTATGTGGTGGTTTCACTCGTTTATGGAAAATAAAGAGAGAAAAAAAAGGGACATCCAATGGTATAGTATGTAAAATTCAGATATAGATGTAAAATTGATAGTATAAAACTCACATTTACCAGAGCTAATGTCCAGCTCTGGAGTAAAGCGCGTACAGCGGTTTAATCCCCGCTTACGGGATATAGGCAGGTTTTTCTCCGTGGATGGTATCCAATTCTCGGGATAAAATAAAATAAACAGCCAATAGTGCTCACTGTATGGCAAATAATAATAAAATAAGAAAAGAAATGTACTTACAAAGAAAGAGCAGACCCACTGCTCTTTGATGATAGCTTGGGTGGATTGATCCCCACCTACAGATTTCTTTGGGTACAGGAAACTTCCAGGAATTTTTAGGTTTCTTTTAAAACCATAAAAAATTAAAATAGCAATAAAAAAAGGCCAGGGTAAAATAAGAATGATATGTGTCTATAAAAAAGATAATTGGCACAAGCAAATGACCAAAAATACTTTAATATATATAAAAACACAATTTAAATATCCATAACGCGTTTCGTCACAAAGGGACTTTATCAAATGGAATAACATGATTAACCTGGCACATAGATGTTATATAAGAGCATAATTGTTTGAATTTTGGCGCCAAAACTTAGTTTGACCAATCAGAATTAACACTTATACAACTTTAAAATACATCATAACTTATTTAGCACATAGTTTTTGGTAATACAACTTCATTAAATTATATATACAATTAAAACGAAGGTTTAAAAGTGTAATTTGAGATAATTTTAAAAAATCACGTGACCGGCGGCACTTCCGCGTTTCGGAAGTTCCGCCGCTAAGCAGCATGGGTAATGTAGTTTAATGGCGGCGGACGTTTTAAAAGTCCTGAAAACGGACTAGAATGGTGTAGCAGCAATAGTTAGAATATAAAAAATAAAAACGAAGGGGCTATATAAAAAAGAAAAAAGGAAGGGGCTATATAAAAACGAGGAGACTGGTTAAAAATAAAGGGGCTGATAAAAATAAAAGGCTTAAAGAAGAGGTCACGTGGTTTTCGGCAATAAAAGCCGAAAAGCCTTATGGGGAATGTAGTTAATAGTAAAGAACACCAAATTAAGATAATAGCATAAGGAAAAATATGACACTTATAATACTTATTACAGAGGAGTTAATTGGTTGAAAAACATAAGTTTAAACAAATCCACCTTATTGATGGAAAAGGAAAAAAAGGGAAAAGGTATCAAAATTAAAAAGGCAGATTGAATAAAGGGTGATATTAAAAGGGTATTTTAAATAAATTGTATAAATTGGACAAACATAGGAATTCATAAAAAATTATATAAATCAAAATCTGCATTAAGACCATGGGGTATAAGAGTCTGAAGTTTATACACCCATTCCATCTCTGTTTTTCCTAGTAACTTTTTTATATCACCTCCTCGCCAGGAGGTAGAGCATTTTTTTATACCAATGCACTTTAGTAAACGAGGGTCCTTATTGTGCATAATAAAATGTTTGGATACTGTATGATTTAGGTATCCATTTTTAAGATTTCTGCAATGTTCGCTCAGTCTTATCTTGAGGCACCTTGTGGTCATCCCCACATATTGGAGGCCACAGGGGCACTCGAGCAGATAAATAACATTTTTTGTATGGCAGTTTATAAAATCATAAATATCGTACACTTTTTTTGTTTGGTTTGACATAAATTTTGTAATTTTTGATGAAATGACATGATCCACAGTTTTACATACAATGCATTGTTTGCATCTAAAAAAAACTTTTGTATTAGGAAAAAATGATACCCTTTTTGAAGGAGATTTTTTTGTAAAATTTGTAGTTAGGATTGATTTAAAATTAGGTGCTCCTCTAAAAACAATGTTCGGATGAGTAGGTATAATGGAATTGAGTATCTCATCATGTTTAAGTATGTGCCAATGTTTTCTTATTATTTTTTTGACATCATTGCTTTTATTATTAAAATTAAAAATAACTGGAAGTGGTATAGTTTCTTTGTTTTCTTTATTTTTATATATCAAAAGATCTTTTCTTTCTTTTTGTTTAACTGTATTAATAGTGATATTCAGATCTGGTTCTGAGTAATTTTTTTCAATAAATTAATTTTTTTAAAACTCTGCTTGTTCGTTAAAATCTGTGAGTTCTGAGCAATTTCTGCGAAGGCGTAAGAACTGACTTTTTGGGGCACTCTCTAACCACGGCTTATAATGACAGCTAGACCTGTCTATGGCCGTGTTAACACATACTTTTTTAAAATAAGTTTTTGTTTGAAGTTCAAACAATTATGCTCTTATATAACATCTATGTGCCAGGTTAATCATGTTATTCCATTTGATAAAGTCCCTTTGTGACGAAACGCGTTATGGATATTTAAATTGTGTTTTTATATATATTAAAGTATTTTTGGTCATTTGCTTGTGCCAATTATCTTTTTTATAGACACATATCATTCTTATTTTACCCTGGCCTTTTTTTATTGCTATTTTAATTTTTTATGGTTTTAAAAGAAACCTAAAAATTCCTGGAAGTTTCCTGTACCCAAAGAAATCCGTAGGTGGGGATCAATCCACCCAAGCTATCATCAAAGAGCAGTGGGTCTGCTCTTTCTTTGTAAGTACATTTCTTTTCTTATTTTATTATTATTTGCCATACAGTGAGCACTATTGGCTGTTTATTTTATTTTATCCCGAGAATTGGATACCATCCACGGAGAAAAACCTGCCTATATCCTGTAAGCGGGGATTAAACCACTGTACACGCTTTACTCCAGAGCTGGACATTAGCTCTGGTAAATGTGAGTTTTATACTATCAATTTTACGTCTATATCTGAATTTTACATACTATACCATTGGATGTCCCTTTTTTTTCTCTCTTTATTTTCCATAAACGAGTGAAACTACCACATAAATAGAAGACCCCACCAACCAAGGATACCTGTAAGAATATACCAGTTGGACTTTTCTCTCTTCTCCTTGTATTGGACTTTACTAAATGTGCGCAGCCTTTTATTGTTTTTATTTTTTTTAGCCCAACGGATGTCCCTTCTGGGAGAACAACCCGAGGCAGAGCGGGTAAGGCACCTGGAATCCCTAGTAGAGAGGGAACTGATCATAGACAATTCGTATCAGGCGCTGTGGTGGTACGCAATACAACAGGATGCCTGGCTGGCGGAGGGAGAAGGCTACGGTGGCCTTGTCTGTTATTGAAGGCCCTTGAGGAGGACGGCGACTTCTGCAGTCTATGTCTACCAGAATGCTGTGTTGCAGTATCCCTCAGTCCTGGGGCTGGGAATAGACCTTGCCTGCCTGGCTGCAATGGAGTGGGAGCTGGAGCAGGATTACTAACACCTGCTTAGCTCAATTCGGTCTCTGCACCAGCCCTACAGGTATGCTGGGCAGGCTGCCCAGATCCCAAACTGCAGAATCCCTTCCAAGATGAGGATGTCAGCAGCAGTCTTCCCCAAGAGCAGGGTGAGAGCCACAGCGGGAATGCCTGGGAGAGGAGGTAGTTGGTTTCTCTCCCCGACGACCATTTCCAAATCATGTTCCAGGTGCAGTAGAGGGAACTACGGCCTCCAATGACACCCTCCCAGCAGAAGAGCTGGCATCAGATCAGAGCACAGCTGGCCTCTGCCCTACCTGTCCTTTTATTCTGGGGACTGACGACACCCCCACCAAGCCAGCTGAACCACTGGCTAACAAGCACAAATAGCTTTATACGTGAGGTCCAGGGAGAGGGGATTGTCTGTCCCCCTCCCCAGCAACAGAATGGTCTAAAGGGAGAAGGGACAACCGTCAGGAGTTACCTCCTAGAGTGGGGAATTGTGCCCTTCGTCACCAGCGACAACTTGGTCCACCTGTATGTTATTAGTTTAAGCAGACTGTGATTGTCTATTGTTGTGACTTAGATGATGATCAGATCACATTTTATGACCAATTTGTGCAGAAATCCATATCATTCCAAAGGGTTCACATACTTTTTCTTGCAACTGCATTTATATATATATATATATATATATATATATAAAAAAAAAAGCGATAAACTTGGCACTCACCCTTTGATGCAAATATATAGAAATATTGCCTGGGTGCAAACCTCAGCGTTAATGTAGATACAAAATATGCAAATAAGGTGCACTCTCAGGTCTTAAAAAGTGCTTAATTTATTTCAATTGCAAATTACATTATATATATATATATATATATACACACGTGTATACTTGAAATATATATATATATATATATTTAAATTCTCTATGCATCTTTATGTGATTTGTTTACAAAATTAAGTGAAAGTGACATGTTTTGCTTTTTTTCACACACAAACAGCACTTTTAACCCCTTAAGGACGAAGCCAAATGTACACGTTGTGAACAAAACAAAATCTAAACAAAACCTGGCATTTGCGCTACATGTCTGTCCAACCATAATTCACCTCTTTCATAGTAAATGCACCCACCCTTATTATATATCATTTTATTCAGGGGAAACAGGGCTTTAATTTAATATCAAATATTAAGCTGTGAAACATAATTTAATATGAAAAAAATGGGAGAAAAAAAGATTTTTCTTTATTTTTTTAGTTCTACATGATATTTTAACTGTCAATGTCATAATACTGTTTGCTTTTACTGCAATAAAATACACATATTTGTATTCAACAAAGTCTCACGTGTAAGACAGTACCCCCTATGTACAGGTTTTATGGCATTTTGGGAAGTTACAGGGTCAAATATAACACGTTACATTTGAAAATGAAATTCGCAAGATTGGTTACGTTGCCTTTGAGACTGTATAGTAGCCCAGGAATTTAATTTACACCCATAATGGCATACCATTTGCAATAGTAGACAACCCAAGGTATTGCAAATGGGGTACGTCCAGTCTTTTTTAGTAGCCGCTTGAGGTCAGCATCAGAATGATTTCCACTTCCAGGTCATCCAGACGCCATTTTACCTGATTACTACATGAGGTTTTCTAAGCAGAGCTGTGTCAGGAATCCAGCCACAGGCTTTTCCGGCCTACCACCTTCTTTCTTCAATCCATCGCCATGGATGGTCCAAGTGACTCACAAACCGTAAGTCGACCTACCCGTTACGCCAGGCATCAGTTCCACGGCACCATGCACGGGTCAGGTCCTCACTTTACAGCTGCATTTTGTCTATGTCTGTTCTAAAACCATTGCATGTTCATGCATATCATTCGTTTAAACCCCCTACCGGTCTTTGGGTGTACTACAGGCTTCTTAGACATTATTGCATTTTATGTACAAACCAACGAACCACTGCATTTTCGCCTACACACTGACCCCTACCGGTCTTTGGGTGTACTACAGGCTTCTTAGACATTATTGCATTTCATGTAAAAACCAACCAACCAACCACCGCATTTTTCACCTACACACTGACCCCTTTCGGTCATTCGGTGTACTACAGGCATCTTAGACTTTTTTGCATTTTCATGTACAAACCAATAAACCACCTCATTTTCACCTACACACTGACCTCTACCGGTTTTTGGTGTACTACAGGCTTCTTAGACATTATCGCATTTCATGTACAAATAAACGAATCACTGCATTTGCGCCTACACACTGACCCCTACTGGTCATTTGGTGTACTACAGGCTTCTCAGACATTATTGCATTTCATGTACAAATCAACGAATCACTACATTTGCGCCTACACACTGACCCCTACTGGTCATTTAGTGTACTACAGGCTAATTAGATATTATCGCATTTCATGTACAAATCAACGAACTACTGCATTTGCGCCTACACACTGACCTCTACCGGTCATTCGGTGTACTACGGGCTTCTCAGACATTATTGCATTTCATGTATAAACCAACAAACCACTGCATTTTTCACCTACACACTGACCCCTATCAGTCATTCGGTGTATTACAGGCTTCTTAGACGTTTTTGCTTTTCATGTACAAAACAATAAACCACTGAATTTTCACCTACACACTGACTCCTACCAGTCATTCAGTGTACTACAGGCTTCTCAGACATTATTGCATTTCATGTACAAACCAACAAACCACTGCATTTGCGCCTACACACTGACCCCTACCGGTCATTCAGTGTACTACAGGCTTCTCAGACATTATTGCATTTCATGTACAAACCAAATAACGACGGCATTTTCGCCTACATGCTGACCCCTACCGGTCAATCAGTATACTACAGGCTTCTCAGATTTTATTCCACTTCATAAGCAAACAAACTAACTACAGCATTTTCGCTTTTATACTGACTCCTATCTGTCAAATGGTAGCATTAACCCCTTAAGGACACATGACATGTGTGACATGTAATGATCCCCTTTTATTCCAGAAGTTTGGTCCTTAAGGGGTTAAAGGGTATTTTAACATACAATCAGCATTTCTGACCCCTTCTGGTCAACAGCAAAACTGTCTTCACATGTCATATACAATTTACCAGCCAATATAAATTACACATAAGATTGTTTTAAACATAACTATAGACCATAAATTAAACTCCAGCACAGGCTCAACTTCAGGTTCAATTCACAATAATTTACATTTCACATCAAGACCAACAGTGGTTCTATCAACACTGCCACCTACAGGTCTGCCAAGTACATTGACAATTTTCATGGGGTTTTACAAACACCAAAACACTGACACCTATAGGTCAACAGACAAACAACATTTCACATACCAATCAGTATCCAACTACACTGCCACCTATAGGGCACTCGGCAGATCTCCAGTGCATTTGCATTTTGCAACACCATGTTCACTGACCCCTACCATTCAATAAGACATACAACAATTCACATAGCAAGCACTATATCAACATCTGGTATAAATACATATATTATTACACAGTAGCAGACGCATCTGTATATATGTAACTGGTAATATAGTTCACATACATTTTTCACAGCACGCTGCTCCCGCAACAGACTTCCCCTAGCAAGGGGACATACAACATACAAGGTGGGGACAGACCACATTTTCACTTGTACATACGGCACTTAATGGGTTAAGATTGATACATATTTAACCAGTATGGCTACGATGTTTAATATTTACACATCACGGCACTTTACTTTTCACATATACTGTACGTATTAAGATAAGCTTGGTCTATGCCATATTTCCTTATGCCATACGGTTTTATCCATTCAGGTTACAGTTACTACTAAAAAACCTATACGGATTGTCAGGTTCAATACCATACTACCAGGTACATACACCTGCTCACGTAGTTATCCATCTCTTACCTTCCCTGGAATAGTAATAGTGTACTGGCAATTAGGATTCTAGGGTCCAATAGGTATTACCCCCTTTTTTCTCTGCATTATGCTTCAGTTAGTGGTCCCGCGAGGACAACACCCCGCCTCACACTCGGAGGCATACACCCCTCGGGCCACTCGTGAGCTAGCCGCATCGCATTGTATCATAGAGAGGACCTCACCTGTCACTCCCCTTCCTATTTTCTGGTTACTGTCACCGAGAGGCCAACATCCTGCCACAACGTTCGGTGGTCACACAAAATCCCCTCGCGCCAAGCATAGATAGAGCCTCTCAAGCCACTTGGCAACTAGCAGGGCCTCACCAGTCACACACAAAAAAACAAAAAAAAAACACCAAGCCTAATCGTTTCGCCTACGGCTTAGCTAGCGAGCCAGTACAAGAACCCTGGGTACAAATAATAATTGCAATCTTTATTGTTATTTAAGTATTTCTCAAAAAGATGGTGAAGAATTACCTCTTTCTAGCACCCCGGTTAGAATTGATACACCTTCAAGCAGAGGAGATGTTGCTAGTCCAGCAGCAATCAGATCCTGGACGATCCCACACATTACCACCGACCTAAGGAGGTGACAAATCCCCTACCCTGCTACAGCAAGGAAAGCAGTTATTCAAACTCCTCCATACATCAACGGAACAACACGGAGGCAGGGGAAGGCCCAGCTACATCAACTCAGGTGACACCCAGGCTATGCTAGCTTCACTCATAAACTCATGAGCCAAAAAATTTATGACAGACTGGCAATCTCGAGTTGGTCACCACAGCCCTCACAAGGCTGGGCCTCACGCTACTGTACAACCAGCACCAACCGAAACTCGGTTACCTGGTACAATCAATTCTTATGACACACAAGATGTTAAACCTGCACTTATGATCCCAGCACATTGGGGAAGCAAGGCATATATATGCATGATGATGTATCTGTGATGGTCAGATCCAGGGATTCCAGGTAAATCGGGAACTGACCATCCCTTGGTTGGGTTGGCATTTGGAATATGTGGAGATGTTTGTTTGTGCAGGTACCCATACAGAAGGGATTTTATCCCAAACAAATGGACGAGCACTCTCAGGCTCCAGGTACCAGCACCTCTGAACTACCAGAGACCACTGATATGAGTAGTTGCATTGCATACAGACTGTTGCATATATGTTCAAATAGTTCAGGGCACATAGAAACATAGAAACATAGAATGTGACGGGAGATAAGAACCATTCGGCCCATCTAGTCTGCCCAATTTTCTAAAAACTTTCATTAGTCCCTAGCCTTATCTTATAGTTAGGATAGCCTTATGCCTATCCCATGCATGCTTAAACTCCTTTACTGTGTTAACCTCTACCACTTCAGCTGGAAGGCTATGCTAGCTTCACTCATAAATGACACACATGACAAACCATGTGTCCCAATACAACTTACAAATAACGTATTCACCATCTGTACACACCAATGCATTTTCAACACTACTGACTCATCACCCTTCCAGACTTGTAGTAGATTTACTAAAGCTCTGGAGCTTCAAAGGGCTCCCATACAGGTATCATAAACACACCTTCAAGGAATATAGCATGCCCTCACTTACAGTGAGCACAACAAAACCATTGGCTGTAAACACACTCATAGCCAAGATTTGCAGAGGGGTCTTCCAATCTCCACCTTTTACAGCAAGGCACCAAACACACACATTGGTATTGTCACAAGGAATCTTCCCTTAAACAAAGACTAACCATAGACTTATTGGCACCACACACCTCTGCTACCCCAAGTCTCAACTCCCTCATACCCTCCGAGGATTTTTCTTACTATACAACACCATTGATCTACCTTTACAGCTATCACTCAAGCATGGGTTGAAGCTTGGTTAAGTAAGACCAATATCATCAACGCAGTAAACGGCTACCATCTACCCTACACACTGGCACTTACATGGCATAAATTGGGCAATCCTTTCCCCGCTCAACTTTCGAACTACAGATTAGCCTACTATCGATATTCGCAGATACTCTGTGCTGGTTATGATAACATATCCAGAGGCCTTACAGTCATACACTATCTAGAAGACTTCTTGTTAATCAAAGAAAGCATATTTTTCACTAGAAGCCTCACGGCAGCTTAGTCTGGTTGACCACTTGGGCGTCCCAGTACCCCATAAGAAACAGAAAGCCCAGACACTATCTTCACATTACTGGGCATATGACTTGAGTCGGCATCCATACACGCAAGTTACCACAAGACAAATAGGGAACATTCTCAACTACATCAATTACTACCTCCTGCTTAGTACTTACAACTGCAAGGAACTATGATCCCTACCAGGTTCCTTAATTTTGCCATGCCAATCATACCACAAGACCACGCTTTCACATCCAGAGTACTTTCCCCTTTTTTCCACACTTCCAACATGACGATCAGAGGATGTCCCTAAACACCTCAGCAACAGCAGACCTGCACATGGGGGGGAATTTTTTTTTTTAACCACTTGGCATGGTAAAAGCATGTTCCTTCCAGGATTGTCTGACACTTCTCCAACCAGATGGTCAGACGCAGCGTCTACCACGGGTTTGGCAGTGATCTACCGGGAACAATTGCTTTGGAGCTGTTGGCGATGGCATCCAGGTTTGGAAATTTTTACACCACCTCAGCCCCTTTGGGAGATCTACCCCATTGTAGCAGCTGCTGAGGCATGGGGTAAATCATGGTCAGGGTCATCAATCCATTGTTACTCACGCAACAAAGCATATGTCATATCATCAACAAACGCCACTACTCATCCATAAGGTCATGATATTTCTGGGGAATTCACTTGGTTGGCCACTTATCACATTTCACTTTCATGTACCAGACGGGGGTATACATCCCTGCTGACAACTGTCTCATTTATATTCCAGGCATGTTCATCATACGCTTCCTACAGCCGCCCATACAGTCACGGCCACTCTTTCGTTCCAGAGACAAAATCATGGATTAGACATACTCATGCAGCATACCATGCACTATCCCACCTAGCACTTTCGTCCCATACTTGTAGAACACATAACACAGCTTTTCACCTAGCTTAAAGAATCTCATTGGCACACGACATAGCTCAACCTGTGTCATAACATTTCTCCTAGGTTTTGCTTCTTTTTGCCACCTTAAACTTAAACTATCTCACACACCATTAATTATATATTTTACAGGCATTCAACAACACAGGATAACCTATGGCCAAAACTACCATAACTTCATGCTATCATACCAGACAAGAATATACTCAGATGTTTTCAGGAATCCATTCCCCCACGTTCCTCTCAGAGATTACCAATAGCCATCCAACTTTTCATCATTATCGGACCTATTAGATCTACAACCATTCAATTATACTACCAAGTCGGCCATTACCAGCTATGCACATTGCCTTTTATGCCTTTCTCAGGCCAGAGAATCCACTACCATCACCACCACTCAGACAGATCATTGTCTTCAACGATCCCACGTACGTAAACACATATATCATTACCTATTGGCTCTACCACATTCCGAAATGAGTCAACACGCACCAACAGTAGAGATAACATACTATCCTACCCACAACAAATGGTGTCCACTTTCGGTCCTAGATTCCTACCTTCAAAATCCTTTCAGGAATTAAATACTGTAATGCTTTTAAGGAAATGTCTGGTTAATTTGTATATATTTGTTGACTGTATTAAATCTTTGATTATTCATTTTTGCCCTCTTTATTTACAGGCCTACCGTATCGTCGGTATCGGCACACCACAACCGACTTGCTCCCTTTACACTATCCTACGCTTATGCTGGATCCTTACTCCATATACGGCTATTTTGCCCCTTACACAAGTATTAAGGCAGTTTTGCCTGTATTTGTGGGAGGGGCTTAAATTAATTCACTCCCCTATATAAGGGACACCCCTTACCTGACTCATATCGCTTGAGGTCAGCATCAGAATGACCCTCCCACCCACTCCTCATTTCAACACTTTCTCTTTTCTTTCCATTTACTTTACTTACTCCTTGGTGGGCCCTCTTTATTTACAGGCCTACCGTATCGTCGGTCTCGGCACACCACAACCGACTTGCTCCCTTTATACTATTCTACGCTTATGCTGGATCCTTACTCCATATACGGTTATTTGCCCCTTACACAAATATATATATATATATGTATATATATATATATATATTTTCAAAATATTTTTATTTATATATAGGTATATATATAGTGATATATACGTATATATTTATGTATATAGATATATTTATATTATTTCGTTCTAAGTGTATTTTGATATAAATATATATATTAATATCACAATACAGTTAGAACGAAATAACACACATCTATATATTTTTTAATTATTTATATTTAATTATTTTTTAATTTTTTTTTAACTTATTTACATATTTTTTTATATTATATATAAATATATATATATATAACAATAATTATATATATATATATTTAATCAGTATCAGTCTACGTGTAATTTGATATTAATATATATATATATATATATATATATATATATATATATATAATTATATATATATTAATAATAAAATACACCTAGACAGTGTATGTGTGTGTATGTACATGTGTATATATATACTTAGATCATATATATAATAATAATAATAATAATAATATAATATATATATGATCTAAGTATATAATTTTTTTTTTTACACTTTTACATTTTATTTTATTTCCAGCCAGCAGGGGGACTACCTGTCATTACAGGCAGTCCCCCTGCTGGCAAT
>OW240914.1:145708341-145718430 GCA_933207985.1 Pelobates cultripes | reverse complement strand
GGCTGAAAAAACGACTAAGTCCCATGGCGAATGGGACTTAGTCTCTGCAGCTGAAATAAGGCTGAAAAAAACGGCTGAAAAAAAGACTAAGTCCCATCGCCGAATGGGACTTAGTCTCTGCAGCTGAAATAAGGCTGAAAAAACGGCTGAAAAAAAGACTAAGTCCCATCGCCGAATGGGACTTAGTCTCTGCAGCTGAAATAAGGCTGAAAAAAACGGCTGAAAAAAAGACTAAGTCCCATCACCGAATGGACTTAGTCTCTGCAGCTGAAATAATTTCCCATTTACTGAACCAAGTGGGAAATAGCAAGGCAGGCACAAAGGGTTTGCACCAGGTCTGGGGACACAGGGGACACCGTCTTAAAGGGGCCGTGTCCCCAACAAGTCTGGGGACACGGCCTTAAAGGGGCAGTGTCCCAATCTTCCTGATGTCCCAAAAAAGGTGTTTAAAGGGCCAGCACTAGTCACATAAAGAGTCCATAAGCCCCAATATGCCCACCGACAGTCTTAAAGGGCCATACACATCAAATAAAAGTGCATACATTTTCACAATCTCCCAGGGGCCATAGTCATGCGGGAGGAGGCTGGCAAATAGGCTTCTCCACAACCCAGGGAAGCAGGGCAATTTGTTAGGGCCCGCTAAATAGCAGTTTGTAAATAAGGTGTTAACCATATCTGCCAAGTGACCATGTAGGGGAACAGTCCCTATTCTGCTCTGTGTCAGTGTGTATCAGGGATCCTTAGGACAGGTGTCAATCCATATCTGCCAAGTGACCCTATGTAGGGGGACCAGTCTCTATTCTGCTCTGTGTCCGTGCATCAGGGGCTCTGAGGACAGGTGTCAATCCATATGTCAAGGTGTCAATATGTCATATGTCAGGTGTCAATCCATATTCATTGTGATTTAGGAATGTTAGGTGATTTCTGCCCTTTATGGATTAAAACCAGACTCTGTATCAACTGTGTAATTTTCCATGGGAGTTTTGCCATGGATCCCCCTCCGGCATGCCACAGTCCAGGTGTTAGTCCCCTTGAAACAACTTTTCCATCCCTATTGTGGCCAGAAGAGTCCCTGTGTGTTTTAAAATTCGCCTCCCCATTGAAGTCAATGGCGTTTCGGGCGGTTCGCCGGTTCGCGAACATTTGCGGAAGTTCGCGTTCGCCGTTCGCGAACCGAAAATTTCGGGTTCGCGACATCACTATCTAAGTACTAGAACTACTTCAGCTAAAAGAAGTAGTTTTGGTTTATGAATAATACCTCTGCAGTCTCACTGCTCAATAATTTTTTGCTTGAAGCTAAACTACTTTATTTCTCCAGCCCTAACCGCTAGCTAATTCTTCCCTGGCAGTGACTCACACAGATGTGCCAACTAGGGAATCAAATTTTTGGCATAAATATGTTACAATGTCAGTCTTTGACAGTGGCTACAAATAGATTAACCTCATAGTGTGAAAGGTTACGAATTATGCCATTGAAGAGGCAAATGTCCTTAAAGAGTCTGGTTATAGCAGCTCAAGTTTCAGTATAATACCCTACTAAATTACCTTTTGATTATTAGTTCTGTTGCTATGCTTGTTGCAATCCTTAAAAGAATTCAATTTTGATTTAAAAATTATTAATATTAAAATATATATTTTTTTAAATCTAAAAATTAAATCATTTTAAAACCTCATCGAAAAATATTAAACTAAGGCTAATATTAGCCGTGTTATACTTTAATCATCGACTCTTAGAAAATCTACTGACTTTTTAATAGATGTCGGTCAGGCTTCCAGGCTGGAACATTATGATCTAATAAAGGATATTAACCATGTTTTCTTTACATTAACGGCATGTTAAGGTTAATGATGCCTGCAGTAAAATAAGAGCCATCAAGTACCTGCAAACAAATTATCTACTTGTAAGAAATTATTCTAAGTAAATTGCTTAACCCAATAAAAGCCATTTTAATATTTGGCACTTTGCAGATCTAATACTTACACAAGTATAAACGTAAAATGTTACTGACATTGTGTGTCTACAATAACTGTGTTAGAGCATAATGTTGTACTATGTACTGGTCACATAACCAAGTGCATTCTAATTCTTAAATTTTGGGGAGTTTTGGGGTATTTTTCCATAGAGTAATGATGAGAAAATACTCTAAGACTCATCTCTTAGAGAACAGTAAATTCCATGATCCCCCTCCTTGCTGACATCATCAGAATTAAATGATTGTTTTCGGCCAATCCAATGCTTTCCCATAGAATTGGATTGGCTGGAATTGGCAAGGAGGTGGGACATGGGCGGGGCCAAATGGTGGCTTGGCCACTGAGCATCGCCTCCTAGAGATGCATTGAATCAATACATCTTTATGAGGAATGTTCTGCATCTCCATGTGCAGCACTGCCCCAGGAAGCACCTCCAATGGCCATCTGAGGAGTGGTCACTGGAGGTGTCCCTGGGGAGCAATGTAAACACTGCCTTTTCTCTGAAAAGGCAGTGTTAACATGAAAATGCCTGCAGGGAATAATTATACTCACCAGAACAAATACAATTAGCTGTAGTTGTTCTGGTGACTATAGTGTCCCATTAAGTTTGCTTTAGTAGTGCATGACAACCTGAAAGCCACCCTGATCCCCGGAGTACATTTTCAAACTCAATGTACCTAGATTATGCCTTTAGATTGAGTTACTGTCGCCTGTTTGTGGAAGAGCATTGTATGATATGGTACTAGGTTATGTTACAGCTCAGCAGTGAAAGCCTTGTATACAGTTAATCTTTCTACATTATAAAGTACCTCTAAATCGTTGTCTATAAAAAAAAAGTAAATTTGCATATACCCATGAAAAGTAGAGAAAATGAAGAGATTCAGTATTGCTTGCAGTGTGTAAAGTGAGGCCCAAGGAGCAGGAATGGAGATAAGACACAGTTATCCTTGAGTTGTGTATGCGATATTGACACACTTCCTCGAATCCAACTCTCTGCTGGGCCCGCTTCAGTCTGGATTCCGTGCTCGTAACTCTGTTGAAACAGTTGTAACCAAAGAATCCAATGATTTAATCGCTGCTAAATCTCATGGCCATTACTCTATCCTAATTCTCCTAGATCTTTCTGCTGCCTTTGGCACTGTTGATCATCACCAGCTTCTTCTCATTCTCCATAATCTTGGTCTATGGATACTGCTCCCTCCTGGTGCTCCTCCTACCTCTCCCAGCATTTTTTCAGTGTTTCTTTCTTTTTAAGTGTCTCTCCAACCCCTCTCCGTTGGCGTTCCCCAAGGTTCTGCCCTTGGTCCCCTACTGTTCTCTATCTATACTGCCTCCCTTGGTAAACAGCTCTTTTGGCCTGCTTTATAATTTATATGCAGATGACACATAAATCTGCCTCTCCTCTCCTGATCTCTCTCCGACCATCTTGACTCGTGACTGCCTCTCTGTGATTTCCAACTGGATGGCTGCTCACTTCCTTTAACTCAACCTGTCCTAAACAGAACTTCTGGTCTTTCTTCCCTCAAGTGTTGCTACTCCCTTGTCTGTCTCCCTCCAAGTCAACAGCGCCACCATCACCTCTACCTCGCAGGCTCGCTGCCTAAGTGTTCTCTTTGACTCCGACCTCTCCTTCACCCCTCATGTGCAGTTGATCACCAAATCCTGCCGCTTCCATCTCAAAAACATAGCTCGCATCCGCCCTTATTTAACACCAGGCACAGCTAAGTTACTGGTCCATGCCATTGTTCTTTCTCGTCTTGACTACTGCAATCCCCTTCTCAGTGGTCTTACGTGTTCCCAGATTGCACCGCTGCAATCTATAATAAATGTGGCGGCAAGACTCATTTTCCTGTCCACCCGCATCTCCCACGCTTCCCCCCTCTGCCAATCACTTTATTGGCTTCCAATAAGATATAGGGCTCAATTTAAAATTCTGGTGGTTGCTTACAAGTCCCTACATAATGCTGCTCCAATCTACCTATTCTGCCTAATACACAAGTATGTCCTGTTGAGGCCCTTGAGCTCTGCTGATGACCTACGTCTATCCTCTATCCGTACTCTCACATTAGATACTCGCCTCCATGACTTCTCCAGGGCTGCACATTTTCTGTGGAACTCCCTTCCCTTCTCCGTTAGACTTTCACCCAGTCTCCACTCCTTCAAAAACATCTTTGAAAACACACTTCTTCAGGAAAGCATATCATTTAAACTGTTAGTGGGTTTTCATTCCCCCCCCCCCCATGACACCTCTCCTGCAACTGTCAAAAATAACCTACTAAGTTCTCAGTGAATACTTTTCTAGCAACCTATTTAATTACCCTACTTATACCCTTTGTGTCACAATACCCCACTCTCTCTAGCATGTAAGCTCATTGAGCAGGGCCCTCAACCCCTCTGTTCCTGTGCGTCCATTTGTCTGGTTACAATTACGTGTCTGTTAGTCCACTCATTGTACAGTGCTACGAATTTGCTGGTGCTATATAAATAATAAAATAATAATAATAAGAAGAAGAAGGTATTTATAATCAGGAGGATACAAGGAATGGAGCGTGTTAGTGTAATAATTGAATCAAGGGGGGAGGAGGGGGAGGAGGGGGAGGAGGAGTTAGAGAAAACATTTGTTCTATACAATTTAAAAGTTTACCAACCAAACTCTATCACCCCAAATATTAATAACTGTGTATATGGAAAATTGTGGAATACATTGAATCAAAATAGCAATGAAAAACTACATGCACAGAAAATTACAGTGGCTAACTATATGACTAAATGGTAACATTGTTATAGTAACAAATGGTTACAAATATGGTGACAAAAATAGAATAAATCAGGTTGAGTATCTTCCAAGTTCTCTCGGTACCTGAAAGTTTCAGGGAGAGGTATTATGAAGAGATTCAGTACTGCTTGGATCTGGATGTATGAAGTCAGAAATGGGAATCCTGGGAGAGAAAGAAATGCATCTTCTAGGGTTTCAGGCGTACATACCCCAATAAAAAGTCAATAGACAATGTCAGAGATGCTGTCTAATACACACTGAGCATATCTGAGGTTCATACACAGATGGATTTTTTCACAACTGGCCCAGCATCAAACCATGCTCAGTCGCTCTCAACAATTCCTGCAGACAGCCATCAATCAAGTTACTCTTCAACCCCTAGGAACAAAATGTCACTTCTAACAGGTTTTTTAATGTTTTTTTTTTTTTTTGTATTTACAACAATTGCTGGCGTGGTTCTGGAGAAAGTGTCCCTATGGAAAAATCTCCATTTCAATAATATGATTAAATGGAAAAAAGGGCACAATTGGCAAGTTTAGCACATACCATGCACAATTATTTTTTTTAGAACACACCATGCGCTATGTTATAGGGTGATTTAATAAATATATAGGACATTAATATGACATTTATTTGTATTCTGCAAACTATCTGAAACTTTGCCAGGTTAACTTTGCCTAAAAATAAAAGGATATAAATATGAGTCATAAACAGGTATATGTCCTTTGCTCATTTAATCTGTTATTTTGTTATTACAATTTTGTTATTTGTAATTTCAAGAGCAAAAACTTGCTGAACCGTGGATTGTGTAAAAATATGGAGTGCTGACCATCAAGACCCAAACATGCTGAAAGCAAAACTAAAACAACAGCACAACAACCAAAAAGAAATGAGTCTTTCCAACTTAGCAAAAAAAAAAAAAAAAGCTATAATTATACAGGAATATTTTCAGCTTTATAATTTTATAAAAATGTGCACCTTGCTAACACAATTTGTACCTGTGAGTAACAAGAAATCCATCTTGTTGAGTATATCCTTCTCTAACAAACCAAAGAGTAGTCATTTGTTTTGTGCACAAAATGTCACTGTAAGCATTTCTTGGCATTTCTATACAGTAGACAGCCAAAATATAATAGATTGGATAAAGCTAACTTTAAAGTTATTATAATTAAGCACAATTCCAGTTCTTTTATTACAGTACTTTGTAATTTCATGGAATGCGCAGAACTCTCCTACTCAAAGTGTGGCAGAAAAAAGTTACATTTGTTGTATAATGCCACTGTCACGGGAGTCGACACGCAGGAAAGAGGAAACTCACAAAATGTGGATCCGAAAGGCGTATTACTGAGCCTTATAATAGCCGGACTTAATGTATTAACACAGCAAGAAACAGGGTCAATATAAATCAAGGACAGGAAAAATAGAAATACTCAGAGTCAAGACAAAGCCGGGGTCAGGATATCAGAAATCACGAGTCAAATACAAAGCTGGCATCAGGATACCAGAAATTATGAGTAAAATACGAAGCCAAGGTCAAACACAGGAAATCACAAGGGAATCACCAGGAGAACTAAACGAGGATCCAAACAGAAACCACGATAGGGCAAAGAATGGAGGCTAAAACAAGCCTTAAATAGGCTCAAAAGAGTTCCCATTGGTCCACGTCACCTCTGCAAGCCCAAACAGCATTAGGTTGCCTAGATGACATGGTTTCTTTAAGGTAAGGACATCATGGCTTTATCTTTTTTTTAGGGGTTGCAGTTCATCCCATAAACCAGGAGAGGGAGTCATTCGCGGGATCGAAGGTAAGGCCGCAAGGCCACGTGGACCATTCGGGCCGTGCAGCCCGAGGACTGGGGCAATGCAGCCACGCGGTGCATTCTGCCAGTATGGCTGAAGGAGAGGAGTAGGGCGGGTGCCAGGTAAAGGTAAGTTTGTAAAAGAAAACCTTGGGAGGATACGTCCACCAGGTGTAAAGGACCAGTCTTAGCCCTGGTGACAATGATAAAAGGAACGGACCAACCTTGGAGCATGCATTTCAACCTGATGGACCCAGGAACGTTCTTCAGGACCATACCCCTTCCAATGGAGGTGGAGAATTGTGAGGTCTAGTATACCGATTACAGATCAGAGGTTTCAACAGGGAGGTATGGAAGTTATTAGGCATGCGCATGGAATTAGGTAATTCTAGGGCATATGATACAGGATTCACGTTGCGCAGGATGCAGAAAGGACCAATAAAACGAGGAGCGAACTTCATGGGAGGCACATGGAGACAGATATTTCAGGTAGAAAGCCAAACCCTATCCCCCACCACACAGGAAGGAGCTGCATGATGATGCCTATCCGCCTGTACCTTCTGTCTCTGAGCAGCCTTAGCCAATAGTTGTTGTACTATGCAAACGAGCCATCTGCTCATCCAGAGCTGGCATTCCCTGTGAGGAGAATGCAGTAGGAAGAACAACAGCATGCCGGCCATAGACTACGTAAAAAGGGCTGAACCCAGAAGATTCGTGAGCAACCTCATCCCAAGGAAGCATATCAACCCAATCATCTTGGTGATGTGAAATAAAACAACGTAGATATTGCTCAAGTGACTGGTTGGCACGTTCGGCAGATCTATTAGTCTGAGGATGGTAAGCAGAGGAAAAGGACAATTCAATAAGCATCTCTGTGCAAAAGGCCCTCCAGAAGCAAGAAACAAATTGACTACCTCTGTTAGGTACAATTTGTTCCGGTATAATGGTGGTATAACGGAATAACTCCCTGGAGAAAAAACTAGCCATTTCAGCAGAGGAGTTCCCTCCGGGGGTATGAAATGTGCCATCTTAGAAAACGTGTCTACGACCATAAGTATGACAGTATGTCCATTGGAAGGGGGAAGTTCTACTATAAAATTGATAGTCAAGTTGTACCAGGGTTTAGCGGGTATGGGTAAAGGTTGATGCAATCCACATGGTACCCTACGAATGGTCTTGTTAGCTGCACATTTTTTACAAGCAAGCACAAAGTCTTTGATCTTCCTCTGTAGAGAAGGCCACGAGAAGTCACGAGCTACAAGGTTAGTGATCTTGGTTATTCCAGGGTGCCCGACGGGTTTGCTGTCATGACATAAAGACATAACTTCCTGTCACAGTTGCGGTAATGAAAAATGAATCATTAGGCTTACTTTCAGGAGAATAAGATTGAGTAGCTATGATGCGACTTAAGAGCGAAGAGGATACAGAAAGAACTGTTGTAGCTATGATTCTTTCTGGGGGAATGATGTAACACTCCTCTGTTCTCTCCTCTTCAATCACATCAAACTGCCTGGACAAAGCATCGTCTTTGGCATTGTGTGGTCCAGGTCCATAAGTAATAAAAAAATTAAATCTGGACAGGAAGAGAGACCATCTTGCCTGCCTGGAATTCAACCATTTAGCCTCTCTGATGTACAGAAAGTTCTTATGATCCGCTAGCACCATGATGGGATCTTTCGAACCTTCTAGGAGATGTCTCCATTACTTCAAGACTATAATAATAGCCAATAGTTCTCTATTGTCAATATATTAATTTAGTTCTGCCTGTGTGAGTTTCCTAGAGAAGAAACCACACAGGTTTAAAGGCAGGTCAGGGGACAAGCGCTGGGAAAGAATAGCTCCTACTCCTACCTCAGAAGCATCTACTTCCAATATAAAAGGAAGTGAAGGATCAGGATGTCTGAGGATCAGAGCAGAAACCAAAGCTCTTTTCAGGCTCTCAAAGGCTTCCCTTGCCTCAGGGGGCCAAGCATAATGGTTGGTGGCCTTCTTAGTAAGGCTTGTGATAGGGGCTATAATGGCAGAAAAGTTTTTAATAAACCACCTATAATAGTTTGCAAAACCTATGAACCTTTGGATAGGTTTTAATCCTTGAGGCAAAGGCCACTCATCAACAGCTGACAATTTTTTGGGATCCATACTGAATCCAGAGGCCAAGAGAACATAACCCAAGAAATGGACTTCAGCTTGATCAAACAAACACTTATCCAGCTTACAATACAGACCATTGGTCAGAAGTGTTTGTAAAACCTTGGAAACGTGTACGTGATGAGTACTTGGGTCAGGGGAATATATTAAAATATCGTCCAAGTACACAATCACATACTAAGTTCAGCCTTCCTCACATTTGTTTTTTGTTTTTTGCTGTTCATCCAAAAGAAGGCAAAAACACCAAGTTTGAAGCACTTCCAATTTTGCAACAAACTAGGAAAAAAATGTCCTCTTGCATTTTTTAATCATGAATATACCTCAGATTAAATAAAACATTATGTACACTAACAGGAAAAGGCAAGAGGCTACTAATCTAATTAATTACTAACTGAATGCTATCAATGTATAGATCATCAGAGTTGGTGTAGTTATGAATTTCAGGATCCAGCATAATCATAGTTAGAAAGCAGGTCAACACAGCCAGGTAAACAAAGCTGGTCTGGAATTACTTTACTGGTCTGCTGGAACAAATAGATTTATTTTGGAGAGGCTCCAGCTAAACATTGTATTTTTTTACGCAGAGTTGGTTACTGATCAATGAAGCCAGGCAGGATCAAATACATTCTAGAAAGAAGTCCCACTCAGATAAGTCCTGAACTCAGATATATTCACATTATTCTGTGAACAATGAGATACTGTGAGGCATGCCAACAACATGGCATGTTGCTGGATATTAGAAGTTGCAATACCTACAACAAGCCAGAATGTTATGAGACAGGTCAGGAAAGAAGGTAGTTATGTGTCTTCATATTTCAAGGAGGTTTTCCTTTAGTGATTCGATAATTCCATCCCTGTTCACTGAGATTGGGGTTCTCGTCACTTTTGGAATCAGAAACAAACTGTTCAAGTGCACAATTTTTACTTTTTAAAGTTACAGAAAATGGGAGACTAGAATTTATTAAAAGTAAGGTAATTCATCTATATCAACCTCATTTGGTTTTAATGTTTTTCCATCTCTTTTTTTGTCCTTTATCGAATACTCTCTCAGGTCCATCTGTTGTTGGGCATGTTGGATTTTCCATTGCTATCATGTGTTCGGTATGGTGTTAGCGTTCATGTCTGCTGCTTGAAGGTCTCAGTGTTCTGCTATCGCCTTTCAAAACTGTCCAATGACTTTTGCTATCTTCTGTTAAAGATCCTCTTGAGGGTTCATTTGGTAACAAATTACTTTGGCTTCAAAACTCAACTGCCATGGTGGAACTTCCTTATGGGCATTCTCCACCATGCCTAGGGAAAAATCAGTGGAAGACCCAAGGTAGTGCTATGCCAACAGCACCATATTATTCCTGTGTGCACCATATGTAAAGCAAACCCCCTGCTGCAGCCATATTA
>OW240914.1:145537559-145708241 GCA_933207985.1 Pelobates cultripes | reverse complement strand
TCACAAACACTGGCCAAAATTAGCGTTTAATTTAGTTTTTAATTTTTTTCACACACAATCAAATATGAACGCTAACTTTGGCCAGTGTTTGCGACTAAGTGGCTACTAAAAAAGTCTGGACATACCCCATATTGAATACCCTGGGTTGTCTACTTTAAAAAAAATATGTACATGTGGGTGTTATTCAGAGATTTAGACCAGATAATAGTGTTACAATGTCACTATTGATACATTTTAAAAATGTATGTTTTGAAACCGCAATATCCTACTTGTACTTATAGCCCTATAACATGCAAAAAAATAGCAAAAAAGCACGTAAACACTGGGTATTTTTAAACTCAGGACAAAATTTTTAATCTATTTACCAGTTTTTTTCATTTGCTTTTGTAGATGAATAAAATATTTTTCAAGTAAAAGTCAAAAAACATGTATTTTTTTAAATGTTTCATCATATTTTTTAAATTAAATTACATGAGATTATATAAATAATGGTATGTAAAGAAAGCCTATTTTGTCCTGAAAAAACCCAATATATCATTTGTATGGGAACAGTAAATGAGAGAGCGAAAAATTACAGCTAAACACAAACACCACAAAAGTGTAAAAAGAGGCCTGGTCGCAAATGTACAACATTGCAAAAACAGTCCGGTCCTTAAGGGGTTAATAAACATTTTGAGCTATGCTAAACATATTTATATGCATTCAAATACTAGAATAAAACAATGAAATCAATTTAATAAATAAGGCATTATTATTTATGAGGATATACTTCAAATGAAGCAGCTTTATTGTTCTGCATTTACATAAACATTACTACTCATAATCAACTAATGAAGAAAAGAAAACAATTAAATGAGCTTGTCTTCTGCATCTAAGTTAATGGACATTTTTTTTGCAGTTAAAATAACCGATGTCATAGGAGACAGGTATAACTGAGCCTTTAGTGAGGTAAGAGCAATGACATCATAAGAAGCCCAGAGCTGTTTGGTAAACAATAGCACACTATTTCATAAAAATATTGTTACTCTTATTGAGGCAGGGCTCACGGCAGGGCTCACGGTAAAGAATAAACAGCTCTTTTAACCACCTTATAGATGTGAAAAAGTCAAATAACACATTACTTTGCAATAAAAGGGTTAAAAATAATGTCACAAATGAACCAAGAACATGTGGGTGTTAAATGCTATGTACACAAATAGTACAATGAGAAAAGGCTGCACCGTAAAAAATTATGACAAGCATGTGTATTCATTATAGATCAATTTAATTACACTGTACTTAGATAATATTAGAGTATGGTAATTAAAGCCTTTGAGATACATTGTATACACAGCACATTCGTACCTATTCCATGAGGGAGATTGTCTTTATTTGATTGCATACTATCTGTAGCACCTTTGGAATTAGGGAAGCATTTTGCCTAATCCCCGCTAGTTTTACTGGACTCAGCATTACCACATGTAAGACCCCCTCCACTTTTACCAGTCTTCCCATGATAAATCCAAAGCCCTTGTCCTGCCCATATAAACATTATTAGAAAGTGCATAACTGAGGTCTTGGATTTTGGTACTTCCCTTTGTCGTAGCATAGCAAATCATACTGTAGACTGATGTTATACTGAGCAACATCATACAAAGTTTTGGGTGGAATCCTGGGGTGTTGAGGGTTTTGCTATGTTTTGAGTCTGTGAGCAACAGTTACTGAATAGACCTTTTTAAAACATATGCCCTATTAAAGTTTGAGCCAGTTACTTTTGTAACAACAAAGTGTGTTAATTTTTCTTAAAAATATGGATCATAATTCACCATGGCTAATGGCATCCTCAAGTGCTGATAAAACTTAACCAGAACCAGAACAGGGATAGGACAGATATTATGCCTAACAAACACTATAAATCATAATTAAAACAGGATTCAAAAGACACTCTTTAGTTTCTCCAGTTAATGTAAGCAAAGTGGAACCCTGGCAGAAAATTAACAAAAATAAATTGTATAAAAATGTAACTTTGAGAAGCCACACAAATGTCTTTGAAGAAAATCACAATGTGAAAATGTGAGTGTGTGCGTGGGTGAAGTTGTGGTTCTAGCACGCGCACAGACACAAACACACACCCCTCCCCCCTCAAGCTCCCCACCTTGGACCAATGGTTAATGGTTGCTACACTAAAGAAACTACCCATGTTATGCACATAGACCAGCATGTCAATTAGTAGGAAAACTTTGACAATGGAATTTATTCAGTTAACAGTGATTTTCATTAATTTGAAATTGAAATGTATAAGTTTTCCAAAAGAATTAAGTTGGAAAACTCAGCTGTTGTAGCATACATCACTCAGATTGGTCATCGTTACATAACAAGTTAACGCATAGGACAAAAACACAATTTAGTCAATTTAGTTAGTTTAGTTATTCAGTAAAGTGATAATTATTGACAGGGCTGGTGCAAGAACTTTTGGCTACAGATGCCAGGATGCAATTTGTCCCTTCATCAGAATGTGTCTTCACATGTGTGTTTCTACTCCTCTTTTGAATTTATCACCCACTGTTGCTCTTTTTGTGTTTTTAATGATATTTTTTGAATGCCTTACCCCTAATCACATACTGGGTACTTTAGCCTGGATTCTGCAATATTTTTGCTGTAGAGTACAGTTTGCCATTTAGTGAATGAACCACTTATTAATGTTGGATAAACTGAATGAGAAAAACACCTCCCAGTTAAGGTTTGTATATATCTTGGTGTTTGTAATTATATGGTTATGCGCCCCTAGCCATGATACATACACAAAACAAATTAACAATAATAACCAGGTCAATTTTCAATATATTTCAATTATTAATGTGAATACACACTGAGCATTATACCACTCTGTTCTATTACCATGAAATCAAACACTGCGACAGATAAACACACAAGACATTAACAAACTAAATTAAACTGGTTGTTTAATAAATTATGAAACAAACGTAGGAAGAGTTATTGATATTTTTTCCATTTGAATGGTAGACAGATGCTACATAAGAAACAATTTAATTACAGACATATGTCTGACCTACGAGCTTAGTACCAGCTACAAAGTTTATCTCTATAATAAATGTATCACTCTCACAGGAACCCATTCCTGTATCCCTGCTTTTCCTGGATAAACATGATACAGTATTTTTATTATATTTGCATATTCTGTAGATCATCAAAGACAATTATATTACAGGATCACTCAAAGGCTCCTGACCTCTTTTCTAACTGTGCAAACAGACCTTTCCAAAACAGTGGAGCATGCACCCGATAACACATGAGGAAGGCCAGAGACCAACACTTAGGATTCAGGAATGTAAACAATGGAAATAAATGGATCATACATTCAGATCACTGTCAGCACAAGTTGGTCAAATATAACTACACCTGCCAGTTCTCAATAGCAACAATAATTGACTTGCAAAAGTTCAGTGCACAATGATCTCATTAGAGAAGCTTCTTAGAATCAAAATATTATGCTGGCCTTTTCATCATATGAACAGAAACATAACACTGCAAATCTCATCCAAGAACGATATATGCCACAACATTTGTATGTATCTGTATTCTGTGCTTTTGACACACATGCTCTGAGAAAAAAAATGAATATATAACTTTTATGCTATGTTCCTGTCTGCTTCTCTGAGTAAACTTTCTGACCAGCCTTTTTCTTTAGTCCATGTGTGGGAGCTTATGTGGGAACTTAGACTATAGGAGGTTTATAGGATGGAGCAGTATGTTGCTGGAATGCAAACAAGCTTTGTGTCCATGAACTAAATTACATTTAAAATTGGGTAGGCACCCCTGTGGTTTATACATTTTGTTAGTAAAAAACAGCAGTATATATCGCAAACACTATCACTCCCAGGCAGGCATGTGACTTGCTTTAGTGGGTGAAAGGGATAAAAATCACTACTGCACTAAAAACACCATCCATACCAGATCTAGCTTAAAAGCTGCCAACACCAAGACAATATTTGAACGCAGCAACAATTTAGAAAAAATATCTATGAAACTGCAGTGTCACAATATACGCCTCTTCTGTAACGTGATTTTTATAGCAGACAAAGGAATAACTTATTAAAGGAACATTTATTATGAACAAAATTTGTCACTGTGCATACAAATGCTAAACATATAACACATAAATAACATATACAAACAGACAGATAACATAAAAAGGAGAAAATTAACAGAAACCCAGAAAGGTCCAAAGAGAGCTTTTGGTAAGGAAGATTGAAAAACACTACAAATTCATTTTGGCTTTCAAAATGGATTCAACGTTTCTTTAGGTTTCATCTGGGATCATATTCACTCTTCTGATCATCTCAGGTTCTAGTCCGGCCCTTCTTAGGAGGAGCAAAGGGCTATAAGAATTCCAGTTTTATGAGGTGCAAATAATGTATTTAAAACTTAGGTGAAGATGTACAGCACTATACACTTATGTAAAGATGCTTCTCATCTCTTTGTAACCAGACCAGATCATCTTGAATATGGACAATCAATCATTAATCACCTGGAGAATACAGACAATTAGACCAAACATGATTCATAACTTATACATAATGATCCTAAGACAAAATAACAACATCTAAAATGAAGTGGCCTGGGTGCAGTGGTCCTGTCATATTACCTTTCAAACTAAAAAATTGATGTTTTGCTGAAACATACAGTTATTTTTCCTAACTCTTAAGCATTCCTCTAATTTCTGTACCATTTTAGGTTATTTTCCAGACACCAACAACATTAAGCCAATAACTTACCAGATACATTTAATCTCTATAGTCAATCATGGCACCTCTACTGGATAGCCATTCCATGGGTTCAATATAAACAGCATATTGACAATATTTTTACATGTAACAATAAATCATGCCTACTGGGTACCTAATACCTTCTCCAAATAAGAGACACATCAGGTGACCACCTAACAGCATTGCATGCCTACTCCCCCTTTTGTGCTCAAAGTAACAAAACTCTACCATTCCCAGCTGGCACGTATCTGTTTTTTTTTTGTTTTTTTTTAATTCGCTTGCTACTATTTGCTTACTGTTATGTGATCCACGACCCTTGCCATTTGCAGAAGATTTTCCTGCCAGGTATCCCTATTGTGGTTCACAAATCAACATGGAGGTTAGCCTATTGCAAACAGCACATGGCTTAGGCCTTGGGCTCCCTGTTACAATATGCTCTCATAATTTTCACATAATACACCTTTTGCCCTCTACATCCAGGGACACTACACAGTTCATGTCATTCACTTGCAACCCCTACCTGGCAGCCTGAAGTTTGTTTTGCCTCATGGGTATCAAGTAAGGCAAATTTTGTCCCTTCTCAGCACTTTTATCATTAGAATTAGAAATGCCTCCCAAGATATCAATCAAATAGCTGGAGAGTGGAAATAATTGTTATAAGTGCAAACAACTCATAAAGTGATTTACAAGTAAGAATATAAATAAACAAATAGTGGAGAGCTAAAACACACAAGTGATATCTTACCCTCATGTAAGAATTATTCCAGAGAGTTAAAATCCTCAATTAACATAAATATACTTTGTTTTACATATTTCTTCCCTTTTTTACTTATACCCCTTGTTTTTATTGTGACTTTTATAATATAAGCTTTTGCAGTTTTTGTTTTTCTGGATTTGCTTTTATGTTAAGGCCATTATGTATTTTACTATGTTCCAGTTTGACAGTTTATGTATTAAAGGAACACTAAAGGGTCAGGAATACAAACATGTATACCTGACCCTACAGGGTTAAAACCACTATCTTCTCACCCTCCCTCCTCCCTTGCAAGCCTCTCTTGCTTCTGTAAATATAATAACATCTTACTTGTATTCAAGTCTGGAGCTGCTATCTCTGTCTCTGACCTGCCCCTGTCTGCTGACATCAGCAGAAGTGGTGGCCTGAGCCAATCACAATGCTTCCCCATAGGATTGGCTGGCACTGTCAAGGAGGCAGATCAGGGGCAGAGCCAGCACAATTCAAACACAGCCCTGGCCAGTCAGCATCTCCTCATAGGGATGAATTGACTCAATGCATCTCTATGAGGAAAGTTCAGTGTATGCATGCAGAGGGAGGAGACACTGAATGTTTGGATGCATTTTAGGCAGCCATGACCCAGGAAGGATCTCTAACAGCCATCTGAGGAGTGGCCAGTGAAGTTATCACTAGGCTGTAATGTAAACACTGCATTTTCTCTGAAAAGACAGTGTTTACAGCAAAAAGCCTGAATGATTCTATTCACCAGAACAAATTCAATAAGCTGTAGTTGTTCTGGTGATAGAAACATTTAAATATATAAAGGGAATCAACACAGTAAAGGAGGAGACTATATTTAAAAGAAGAAAAACTACCACAACAAGAGGACATAGTCTTAAATTAGAGGGACAAAGGTTTAAAAATAATATCAGGAAGTATTACTTTACTGAGAGGGTAGTGGATGTATGGAATAGCCTTCCAGTTGAAGTGGTAGAGGTTAACACAGTAAAGGAGTTTAAGCATGCGTGGGATAGACATAAGGCTATCCTAACTATAAGATAAGACTAGGGACTAATGAAAGTATTTAGAAAATTGGGCAGACTAGATGGGCCGAATGGTTCTTATCTGCCGTCACATTCTATGTTTCTATGTTTCTATGGTGACTATAGTGTCCCTTTAAGGTCGCTGCTGGACAATAACATGTATTTAATCACAGTGAATATTGTAGATAAAACAGTGCCATACACAATGCCTAACACTTTCAAACCAGAACACTTGAGTCAGTAAAATGTAACATATGGGACATGCAAACAACAGATGAAATAGTGTTACCAAATGTAAGTTCATAACTTCCAGACACTAGGCTGGAACAAGTCATGAAATTCCAGGCAGTGCCGACTAATAATCTTGTTTTACTTAAGATACCAATTTAAACTCAGCATAATTACGCTTGAGAAAGGCTTGTCATTGCCAAATTATTCTTGAGAAAGGCTTATTAATTTTTTTATGGTATACAACATAGATCAATGTGATTTATGCATTTTCTAAGGAGTGGCCAGTGAAGTTATCACTAGGCTGTAACATAAACACTGCATTTTCTCTGAAAAGACAGTGTTTACAGCAAAAAGCCTGAAGGTAATGATTCTACTCACCAGAACAAATTCAATAAGCTGTAGTTGTTCTAGTGACTATAGTGTCCCTTTAATGTAATCTTTTATCCCTTTCCTTTACCCTATATACAGAGGACTTTCTGCCCTTATAAAATATGGCAGTATTAGATCTGCAAGAGACATTCTATTGGCTGGAGGATTCCTTGAGGGAACTCGATGCTTTGCTCGCAATCATCGATGTGATGTAATTTCCGGGTGATGTGAATACCGAGTATCCTCGGGCACCAGAGGTACTAGCAAGATGGCACCCAAAGCAGATATAGGGAATTTAACCCATCTACTTTGTGCCATTTTGATTTTATTTGCTTGATGTATGTATTAATAAAGTCATTTTATATCATCAGAAGGAAGATTGGGAGTCCAATTTCCTGGTACATGGTTTTGGGGAGGTGTCACCCCACAAAATGGCACTACATCTTTATACATTAGTGCCTAGGAGTAAAAGGCTCTATGTCAGGTGAGCAATAAATATCTTTTGATTGTATATACAAAATGATTCTGGACCAACTACACTATATGGGTTCCATGTTCTCTTCCTAAGGGAAAAGTTACCCTGTTTGAAGAAAGGTGGAATTCTTCCTGAAAAGGCACATTTGCATATTTAGTGAGTCACTATATATGGGCTCCATTCCATGTGAGTGTACTTATCAGCTGTTAACTATTGCACTTTTATTTGTACCATCTTTACTATATTTTATATTCTATTCTTTTTTTTTATATCAATTGAGGATTAACCCTGTGGGGAAAGTGACCTTGCCACTGGTTTCTGGAGGGACCTGTTTGCCAGCCTCCTGCCCTGTGACTATGGTCCTGTGGTGAACTTTGGGCTAAAAACACGGTTCTTGCCTTTTTTTCTGCTATGGTGCAGTATATGGGGCTTACCGAAGGGATTAGGCTGATGTTTGTTTACTGAACAAACTGTCAAACAGCCGGACCACCCGCAAGTGGAGTGTGCAGCCTGTTAACCTCCCAGAAGCTGTGGTTAACTGCAGCTTAATTGACGAACAGCTGGGTGGTCGCTGTTCGTATAGTCGAACACGTGGTGGCAGCCAGTATGTTCATGTAATTTGTGCTTATGTGTTCAGCGCCCATTTTGTGCAGTTTCCCTCCTTCCTGCAGCTCTTATTAAATACCTTGTAAACCCATCATCATAGAACACATAAAAAATGAAATCGGAAATATAGAGAGTAGTCTAGTGACACAATATATCCTGTTCTCCTATCTTTCAGTTAGTATTAGCAAAAATATCACCAGGATTGTTAATGTGGTGAAAATGACATCGCCACTGGTTTTTGGAGGGACCTGTTTGCCAGCCTCCTGCCCAAAGACTATGGGCCCTGCAAAAAGACATGTTAAAAAGTGACTTCCATGGGAAAATGTGCCTCTTCCCCTCCCCCTTTTTCCTGTCCTATTATTTCCCTAAAAAATACAGTAAGTTGTGTAGGCGCTTCAAATATTAAATAAACCAAACAAAGTGAGTGTGAAAAAGGTGTAATCCCTTAACACCTAAGAAACAAAGTAAAAGAATAAAAGGATTCACACACACTAAAAATTACAGTATATAGATATACCACCTATAACAGATATGGGTATAATAATTACACCTGTAAAACAAATGAAAAGTACATAGTGTTTTCCATATAAACAAATACACAATGTATAAAGTATATGAGGAATAAACTCACAAGGCTGGAGCCTAATAGGCTCTGTGTATATCGCCCTTGGGTGCCTATCCAGGCTCTCGATAAACTTCTTGTGAAGAACTTGAATTTCACGAAGAGATAAAAATGTGAAATATTTTTTATTAAATGTATTATTAAAAAAAAATATATCCAATAGGGACAAATATGAGGGAGGTATAAATAAATTAAGTATAACACAGTATCACACCGCAAATCTGGCCAAGAATAAAAGCAGTGAAAATACTAAAATGTACATACAATATAACAATACCGCCAACAAGAAAAAGTCCCAATAAAAGTCCAAAATGTGGCAAACGCGTTTCAGCCCTCAATGGGGCCTTCCTCAGTGCTGTGGTCTTGGGATAACTTCAGGGTTTAAATACCCCCTTGATTTGATGAAGTCCTTTCGACTGGGATTCAAAATTGATGCCGGTCAGGTCACTTCTGGTTTCGGCAGATCATGTGACTTCCGGTTTATTCTACATTCCACCATGCATTCCATTTTCAAGCATGGTGGAAATAGGGGTAGTGAAACTATAAAACAATGGTCAATTAATGAAAAGGTAAAGCATAAAATGTGGAATAAGATAAAAACTAAAACTAATACCACTTCCGGTTTCGGCCGTGAACACGTGACTTCCGGTCACGTGATCTTTTGCGTTCCACCATGCGTTCCATCTCTAGGCATGGTGGAAATGATGTCAGAAGAGTCCATATAAATAAAGGTTATATACCTATACATACAAAATACAAAATAGGGAATCATTTGCCCATACAAACAATGTGAAAATGCATAAAACAAATATAATAAACCTTCAACTTTAAATGGCATAGGGAAATATAGAAAAATATATAAAATATAAAGCGGGATGGATATTTAAAGGGAAAGTATCCAAAAAATATAATAACAAATATATCCAGATATAAAGAAGTAATAACAAAAAAATATAAAAATGCCAATATAAAAATATATAAAAATATATAAAAATATATATAATATAAAAATGTAAAAATATAAAAAGTGTATAAGTCTTAAAAATATGGATCTAATCTCATGTAAAAAATCATAGGAAATGGACTAACTCAAAATCTATATTCAGACCTTTGGGGCAAATGGTATCTAAAGTAAAAAGAGGGCAAGTAGATTTTTATGTATAAAGTATATGAGGAATAAACTCACAAGGCTGGAGCCTAATAGGCTCTGTGTATATCGCCCTTGGGTGCCTATCCAGGCTCTCGATAAACTTCTTGTGAAGAACTTGAATTCCACGAAGAGATAAAAATGTGAAATATTTTTTATTAAATGTATTATTAAAAAATATATATCCAATAGGGACAAATATGAGGCAGGTATAAATAAAGTATAACACAGTATCACACCGCAAAGCTGGCCAAGAATAAAAGCCGTGAAAATACTAAAATGTATATACAATATAACAATACCACCAACAAGAAAAAGTCCCAATAAAAGTCCAAAATGTGGCAAACACGTTTCAGCCCTCAATGGGGCCTTCCTCAGTGCTGTGGTCTTGGGATAACTTCAGGGTTTAAATACCCCCTTGATTTGATGAAGTCGTTTCAGCTGGGATTCAAAATTTATGCCGGTCAGGTCATAAAAAATAAACACAGCATCAAAATCATGCAGCATAAACTCTCAAATGTCCAAGATGGCTTTTAAATGTCCCCCTCTTCTCATCTCCGCACATTCCGCCTATCAGGTACATTGGGATCAGCTGTTTTTCATCCTTCGTTATTCAATACCCTTATAAGGACTTCCGTTCCTCTTCGTGGAACACATATGCTCCAAAAGACGTCATCCACCCTCACGTGGAACGCTCATGCGTTCCAATTCGTCAGTTCGGCCAATCAGGAGCGATATGTGGATCAAATACAACAGTATTTAGATACAACGAAATTCAATTTGCAAAAGTTACATTGTAACAATAAACAATGTTATTTGGCTAACAAGAAAAAGACTAACAGATACCAATAAGTGTACATATATAGATATCATTTTAAGTCAATTTCTCAAAAGGGAGTGATTCTGGAGAAAGCAAACTTGGAAAAATAAATAAATATGAAGCAAAGACATATTAATAGTATATAATAATAAAATTAATAAAAAGTGAAATAATATGAGAAATATAATGCAAAATAATAATAATAATAAAAATGGAAATAAAAATAAATATAAATATAAAAATAAAAATAAAAATAAATAAATAAAAATCAAAAATGAAAAATGATAATAAATAAATAATAAAAATAAAAATAGATGAAATTAAAAATAAAAATAAAAATAATAAGAAGAAGAATAAAAAAATAAAATAAAAATAAATATGGAAGTAAAATAATATAAAAAATGAAAATAACCAAAATAATAGTAAAAATTGTGATTAAAGAAAACAAATCAAATCAAAATCCACATTCAACCCTAACGGTTGAAGGGTTTTAAGTTTGTGAATCCCGAATCCTTCCCTTTGTCTCAATCTCATCACAATATCTCCTCCTCTCACACCCTGTTCAATCACCACCCACGAAAATTGGTGTCTATTAAAGAGTGAGCACTTGTTACAATGAACCGGAACAGAGTGATTAAGCACTCCTTTGGTAATGTTATTCTTGTGCTCCAGGAATCGTGTCTTAGCTTTTCTTACTGTCTGTGGCGGAACCAACCTCGCCACTATGCACTGGAGAAGCCTGGTTGCCAGCCTCCTGCCATGTGACTATGGCCCCTGGGATGTATTGCCCTTTAAAGACATGATTTGGGCATAATGGATATGTGTTGTGCTGCTGCTGGCCCTTTTAAGAACCATCTGGGGACATACTGTGGAGTTACTGGGTGGCCACCATTTCCTGTATCAGAAGCACATGGTGAGAACAATGGATGGCTGTGTGGACTTTTCAACACGGTGCCATCTCGCCAGTATTTGTTGCACAGAGACATCGTGCGGTGGTTTTGGACTATACAGCAGGGGACACATTATACAGTGACTGTTTTTTATTTAGCCTGTATATGTTCTGCAGAATCAGCATTAAACTGTATCTTCCAAAGTACTGAACGGATCTGGGTGAATTTTGGATATGTGGTTCACCCAGATCCCCCAGTTCCAAGGATATATGGGGTTATTGCATGTTTTGGGGTCCCTGTGATGTGTTTTATGAAACTGTATTTCTCTGGCTGTGATAATTAGATTACCCATTGTGTTCAGTAATCATATCACAGCCAGAGGGGAGGATTTTGTGTGGGAGTGTCTGGGTGTATTGTATGGATTGATTGGTTGTTTTGTAACGCCCTGTGGGCTGTACTATGTTTGTGGATTGGGAATAAAAGAGACTGTATGTGCCAGTACAGAGAGTTCCTGTTTTAACCCTCAAAGTGAAGTGTCGTCTCATTATTGGGGGAAGGACTTATTGTATGCTGTTCCAGTTTGACTGCTAGGAGAGTAAACCTATTCGTATGGTTCCTATTCAACTGTCTACAGCATTCATATGCTTGAGGGAAGGTATACGCTTCTCTGGTTCGGTGATTGTGGTGTCGGCTGCAGTGCTTGGAGTCCTCAGGAAGCGCTAGGAGCATCTTTCAACGGAGGTACCCAGTCGGGGTGCCAGGCGATCCGTTACATTGGTGGCAAGCGGTGGGATGGCATCCTAGTGCGAGGTAAAGCAGCACAGAGACACAGTTCGTTTGAAGTTACAATTTGAGGGCAACGCCAGTACCCGTACAGCGCCCCTATCTACGAAGGAACTCAGAAAATGGAGGAGAAGTTGCAAGATAGATTGTACGGTTACGTATCCCTGAGGTCAGGAGCAGTGTCAGAGGAAGACATGTTGAGATACAGAGAGAGTGCCAGAGCTGAGTTGTGGGACGAAGCCCTAGAGGAAGTACAGTATTCGCGAGGGGATCGGCACCACAGCAGAAGGCAGCGAATCCTGGCTCGAATGGCAGAGCGGATAAACCTCCTGAAGAAAAAGACAGAAGAAGCGTGGGTGATTAGACTCGAGATTTTAGTATATGCAGAACTGGCGCTCGACGACGCATACCAGGCGATACAGTGGTACGCAGCTCAGTGTGTCCCCGAGTTGGCAGAGTATGAGTTCCCAGAAGGCGGCGGTTACGCTGGCCCTGGCCTATTTTGGGACAATATTGACGATGAGGACTTTGGGAAAGCTACTGACTCTCGTTTTTGGGACCTGTGTTACGACCGAGAAGACATGCTGGGGCTCCCTAGTGCTATTGACCTTGAGGCAGACATACAGTATTTGGTCACCAATGAATGGAACCTGGAGTGGGATTACCTGCGACTCATCAATGAGGCCCGGGAAGAGACAGCCGGTCCTTTTTCCCAACAGCAACCTGCGGTACCCGAGGTAGCGGACATCCTAGACTGGTCCTGCGAAGGTCCCCAGCGGCAGTGTGTGTCCCAGGGAGCATAAGGTGCCGTCCTTCCTCCCCAGCGGCAGTGTGAGCTACAGGGAGCTGAAGGTGTCGTCCTTCCTCCCCAGCGGCCGTGTGTGTCCCAGGGAGCTGAAGGTGTCGTCCTTCCTCCCCAGCGGCAGTGTGTGTCCCAGGGAGCTGAAGGTGCCGTCCTTCCTGTGTGTATCCCAGGGAGCTGAAGGTGTCGTCCTTCCTCCCCAGCGGCAGTGTGTACCCCAGGGAGCAGAAGGTGCTGTCCTTCCTCCCCAGCGGCAGTGTGTCCCAGGAGCCAAAGGTGTCGTCCTTCCTCCCCAGCGGCAGTGTGTACCCCAGGGAGCAGAAGGTGTTGTCCTTCCTCCTCAGCGGCAGTGTGTGTCCCAGGGAGCCAAAGGTGTCGTCCTTCCTCCCCAGCGGCAGTGTGTGTCCCAGGGAGCTGAAGGTGCCGTCCTTCCTCCCCAGCGGCAGTGTGTATCCCAGGGAGCTGAAGGTGTCGTCCTTCCCCCCCAGCGGCAGTGTGTGTCCCACTGAGCTGAAGGTAGTCCTTCCTCCCCAGTGGCAGTGTGTGTCCCAGGGAGCTGAAGGTGCCGTCCTTCCTCCCCAGCGGCAGTGTGTGTCCCAGGGAGCTGAAGGTGCTGTCCTTCCTCCCCAGCGGCAGTGTGTGTTACAGGAAGCTGAAGGTGTCGTCCTTCCTCCCCAGCGGCAGTGTGTGTCCCAGGGAGCTGAAGGTGCCGTCCCTCCTCCCCAGCGGCAGTGTGTATCCCAGGGAGCTGAAGGTGTCGTCCTTCCTCCCCAGCGGCAGTGTGTACCCCAGGGAGCAGAAGGTGCTGTCCTTCCTCCCCAGCGGCAGTGTGTATCCCAGGGAGCTGAAGGTGCCATCCTTCCTCCCCAGGGGCAGTGTGTACCCCAGGGAGCTGAAGGTGCCGTCCTTCCTCCCCAGCGGCAGTGTGAGTCCCAGGGAGCCAAAGGTGTCGTCCTTCTTTCCCAGTGGCAGTGTGTACCCCAGGGAGCAGGTGGTGTGTCCACCCCAGGGAGCAGGGAGCTGAAGGTGCCGTACTTCCTCCCCAGCGGCAGTGTGTCCTGCAGGAAGCGGAGACAGTGGGTCTCGCTCCCCAGCAGCAGGACAATATATTAAAAGGGGAGACAGTTGGTCCCCCTCTCCAACAGCAGAGAGTGTTCCAGGGAGAGGAACCAGTTATCACCTCTCCCCAGCAACAGGACAAATTATTGAAAGGGGAGACAGTCGGTCTCCCCCTTCAACAGCAGAGAGAGTGTCAGGGAGAGGAGCTTGTTATCCCCTCTCCCCAGCGGCTGAAAGTATGTATGGGAGAGGAGCTTGTTACCCCCTCTCCCCAGCGGCAACTTAGCCCACCAAGGGGAGACAGTAATCTCCACAACAGTGCAGATGGGACAGTGGTCTCTGCACATGCACCACCGGGGGTAGGGACAGTCGGTCCTGTCCCCCAGCAGCAGGACTGTTTAGGCAAAGGGGAGACAGTCTGTCTCCCCCTCCAGCAACCAGGCTCCAACCAGACTACTCCCGTGGTAGTGCTGGCACCAGGACAGAGTACCACTGGTCTCTGCCCACTCAGCAACCCACCCAGTACGCTTACCAGTCACCCACACAGCCATGGTGAGGCACCTGGACACGGACAAAGTTCTCCTCTACCCAGGTGTAGTAGCCAGTTATTGTGGGTGGGCTGTATTACTGATTGTGTTTTGTGGGTGGGCTGCTGGACTAACAAGGGCACTGACCGGCAGAGGTCAGATACCCTGTTAGTCTGATTGGTAAAGGGGAGAAGTGTGGTGGAACCAACCTCGCCACTATGCACTGGAGAAGCCTGGTTGCCAGCCTCCTGCCATGTGACTATGGCCCCTGGGATGTATTGCCCTTTAAAGACATGATTAGGGCATAATGGATTTGTGTTGTGCTGCTGCTGGCCATTTTAAGAACCATCTGGGGACATACTGTGGAGTTACTGGGTTTCCACCATTTCCTGTATCAGAAACACATGGTGAGAACAATGGATGGCGGCCATTTTAACTCACAGACACTGTGTGGACTTTTCAACACGGTGCCATCTCGCCAGTATTTGTTGCACAGAGACATCGTGCGGTGGTTTTGGACTATACAGCAAGGGACACATTATACAGTGATTGTTTTTTATTTAGCCTGTATATGTTCTGCAGAATCTGCATTAAACTGTATTTTCCAAAGTACTGAACGGATCTGGGTGAATTTTGAATATGTGGTTCACCCAGATCCCCCAGTTCCAAGGATATACTTATGGGGTTATTGCATGTTTTGGGGTCCCTGTGATGTGTTTTATGAAACTGTATTTCACTGGCTGTGATAATTAGATTACCCATTGTGTTCAGTAATCATATCACAGCCAGAGGGGAGGATTTTGTGTGGGAGTGTCTGGGTGTATTGTATGGATTGATTGGCTGTTTTGTAACGCCCTGTGGGCTGTACTATGTTTGTGGATTAGGAATAAAAGAGACTGTATGTGACAGTACAGGGAGTTCCTGTTTTAACCCTCAAAGTGAAGTGTCATCTCATTATTGGGGGAAGGATTTATTGTATGCTGTTCCAGTTTGACTGCTAGGAGAGTAAACCTATTCGTATGGTTCCTATTCAACTGTCTACAGCATTCATGTGCTTGAGAGAAGGTATACGCTTCTCTGGTTCGGTGATTGTGGTGTCGGCTGCAGTGCTTGGAGTCCTCAGGAAGCGCTAGGAGCATCTTTCAACGGAGGTACCCAGTCGGGGTGCCAGGCGATCCGTTACATTGGTGGCAAGCGGTGGGATGGCATCCTAGTGCGAGGTAAAGCAGCTCAGAGACACAGTTCGTTTGAAGTTACAATTTGAGGGCAACGCCAGTACCCGTACTGCGCCCCTATCTACGAAGGAACTCAGAAAATGGAGGAGAAGTTGCAAGATAGATTGTACGGTTACGTATCCCTGAGGTCAGGAGCAGTGTCAGAGGAAGACATGTTGAGATACAGAGAGAGTGCCAGAGCTGAGTTGTGGGACGAAGCCCTAGAGGAAGTACAGTATTCGCGAGGGGATCGGCACCACAGCAGAAGGCAGCGAATCCTGGCTCGAATGGCAGAGCGGATAAACCTCCTGAAGAAAAAGACAGAAGAAGCGTGGGTGATTAGACTCGAGATTTTAGTATATGCAGAACTGGCGCTCGACGACGCATACCAGGCGATACAGTGGTACGCAGCTCAGTGTGTCCCCGAGTTGGCAGAGTATGAGTTCCCAGAAGGCGGAGGTTACGCTGGCCCTGGCCTATTTTGGGACAATATTGACGATGAGGACTTTGGGAAAGCTACTGACTCTCGTTTTTGGGACCTGTGTTACGACCGAGAAGACATGCTGGGGCTCCCTAGTGCTATTGACCTTGAGGCAGACATACAGTATTTGGTCACCAATGAATGGAACCTGGAGTGGGATTACCTGCGACTCATCAATGAGGCCCGGGAAGAGACAGCCGGTCCTTTTTCCCAACAGCAACCTGCGGTACCCGAGGTAGCGGACATCCTAGACTGGTCCTGCGAAGGTCCCCAGCGGCAGTGTGTGTCCCAGGGAGCATAAGGTGCCGTCCTTCCTCCCCAGCGGCAGTGTGAGCTACAGGGAGCTGAAGGTGTCGTCCTTCCTCCCCAGCGGCCGTGTGTGTCCCAGGGAGCTGAAGGTGTCGTCCTTCCTCCCCAGCGGCAGTGTGTACCCCAGGGAGCTGAAGGTGTCGTCCTTCCTCCCCAGCGGCAGTGTGTATCCCAGGGAGCAAAGGTGCCGTCCTTCCTCCCCAGCGGCAGTGTGTACCCCAGGGAGCTGAAGGTGGCCTTCCTCCCCAGCGGCAGTGTGAGTCCCAGGGAGCCATCCCAGCGGCAGTGTGTGTCCCAGGGAGCTGAAGGTGCCGTCCTTCCCCCCAGCAGTGTGTGCAGTGTGTATCCCAGGAGCTGAAGGTGTCGTCCTTCCTCCCCAGCAGTGTGTATCCCAGGGAGCTGAAGGTGTACTCCCCAGCGGTGTGTACCCCAGGGAGCAGAAGGTGCTGTCCTTCCTCCCCAGCGGCAGTGTGTATCCCAGGGAGCTGAAGGTGCCGTCCTTCCTCCCCAGCGGCAGTGTGTACCCCAGGGAGCTGAAGGTGTTGTCCTTCCTCCCCAGCGGCAGTGTGAGTCCCAGGGAGTTATTGCATGTTTTGGGGTCCCTGTGATGTGTTTTATGAAACTGTATTTCACTGGCTGTGATAATTAGATTACCCATTGTGTTCAGTAATCATATCACAGCCAGAGGGGAGGATTTTGTGTGGGAGTGTCTGGGTGTATTGTATGGATTGATTGGTTGTTTTGTAACGCCCTGTGGGCTGTACTATGTTTGTGGATTGGGAATAAAAGAGACTGTATGTGACAGTACAGAGAGTTCCTGTTTTAACCCTCAAAGTGAAGTGTCGTCTCATTATTGGGGGAAGGATTTATTGTATGCTGTTCCAGTTTGACTGCTAGGAGAGTAAACCTATTCGTATGGTTCCTATTCAACTGTCTACAGCATTCATATGCTTGAGAGAAGGTATACGTTTCTCTGGTTCGGTGATTGTGGTGTCGGCTGCAGTGCTTGGAGTCCTCAGGAAGCGCTAGGAGCATCTTTCAACGGAGGTACCCAGTCGGGGTGCCAGGCGATCCGTTACACTGTCCTCCCAACATACTGTGCACCACATCCACATGTGAGTAGGTACACAACATATGAAGAACAGCATGAGACACGTCCCTGGATTTTGAACTCCTCTTTAGTTACAAAGCTAGAAAAGGAATAGGTGTGAAGCGGTTGTCCCCTACAAGCTTTACACCTTCCACAAATGTGGAACCCCTTCGTGGTGTTCATTTGGGCATGTGTATTCCTCTGAAAGAGGCTTGGTGTAAGAAAACTGGAAACATTTCTTCATTTTCTATAAATAATCTTAGGGTGTTCGGGCAATTGTGGACCTATGTACTCATCATGTTTAAGTATATTCCAATGTCTTCTAAATAGTCTGTTAATGGCAAAGGTTTTTGAGTTGTATTGGGTGTTAAATGAAAATTCAAAAGATCTATCAACATTGGTGGTAGACCTAACTTTATTCGTTAATAGATCTCCTCTTTTGATCTCTCCAATTCTCTTGACCTCTATATCTAAAATTTCTCTTTTATATCCCTTCGCTACAAATGTAGTTGTTAATTTCTCCGCTTGCTCTACATAGGTATTAAGATTGGAGCAATTACGTCTGAGTCGAGTATATTGGCTCTTTGGGACTCCTGCCAGCCATATGGGGTGGTGACCACTCTTAGATTCAATGAAACTATTGGTGTCAGTAGGTTTGAAGTATGTTTTAGTTAAGATCCGGGAGTCTTCAATGAAGATGATCAGATCAAGAAAATCTATAGAAACAGAACTATACACTGGAGTAAAGACCAAGGAGAGAGCATTGTCGTTGAGATACCGGAAGAAGTCAAGTAGTTGTTCTTCAGACCCCTTCCATATGACAAGGATGTCGTCTATATAACGACGCCAGAGCACCAGGTTTGCCACATATGGGTTATTAGCCCAAATGGACTGGCGTTTCCAAAAGTCCATAAAAATTTTGGCATTACTAGGTGCAAACCTGGTGCCCATGGCGGTTCTCTTGATTTGCAGGAAGTACTCATCATGACGTGGATGACGTCTTTTAGAGCCGCTGAGAGGTGGAACGCATATGTGTTCCACGAAGAGGAACGGAAGTCCTTATAAGGGCATTGAATAAGAAGGATGAAAAACAGCTGATCCCAACGTACCTGATAGGCGGAACGTGCGGAGATGAGAAGAGGGGGACATTTAAAAGCCATCTTGGACATTTGAGAGTTTGTGCTGCATGATTTTGATGCTGTGTTTATTTTTATTTTTATTATATGCTCCTGAGGAAGTCTACAGGTGAGTAGACGAAACGCGTTGAGCTTTTTTATTGCAATTCATCTTCTGCCTTGTGAATAGAGGACTCAATGTTTGATTGATGAGCATTCTTACTGCTCACTTCTTGTAAGTGTTTACAATTAAAGTGGGTCATTTTACATTTTAAACTTTGCTGCACTATGTCCAGCTTCTTCTTTTGACATGTGTTCCCTGAATTGAATATTTCTGCAATTGAACTTTTAAAGAGAAACTGATGGGCTTGAACAATTCGTATATCCTGTGAGTGCATTATTATTACCAAGGGGCCATCGCTTTATTGTATGGTGTTGCCCTATGAATTTCTTTTTACCTCTGTCCTTCTAGGTGTATCTTTTATCTAATATTTGTGTTTGAGGATTTAGAGGAATCCTGTGTTACTACCTAATATATAAGGGAAGTAATAACCTTTATTTTTCAATTCTATTGCTGCACCTGGGTGGTCTACACATATATATATATATATATATATATTCTTGTTGTCCCAGGGACACTGCCAGACCAGTTTAAACTGGCTGCTTTGTCCCTCCTCAATCTCCCATCAGCCCTTGCTATTGTCTGACCCCACCCTTCCTTGTACTATAGTGCTCTATGTTACCTATTGTATGTAAATGAGGCTGTTGGGGGTTTAAATGTGTGTATAAATTGTAAGTGATTGCTTTGCATTAAAGAGTTCCTGTTTTACCCTCAACATAGAGTCCTTGTCTCATGTGTGGGGGAAAAGGCTGCATCTACCCTGGGGATTGCTATATCACTATACTCCCCAGGGATTATAATCACTAAACTCTTTTAAGAGCTGTTCCTGCTTGACTCTCTGGAGGAAGAGAGGTTCACCCACTGGAACCTGGAGCCTTGTCATAGGTCCAGGGTGGGTAGGAGACGGCAAGTTCACAGCCAAGCTGTAACGCTGGGCGTGGGGACTGAGGTGTTGATAGTGTCTGGTGGAGTGCTTGGAGTCCTCAGTGAGCACTAGGAGCGTCCGTCAGCGGAGGTACCCAACCGGGGTACAGGAAGCTCTGTTACAATTAATACTCGTAAAAAGTCTTGTATCAATTTTTCCAGGATTTTCAAATAACTTCCAAAAGCAGATCTCCTTGAGATACCGGTTAAGGAAAGAAATAGACTTTGATTGTGCACACCGCTGCTAAACGATGAATTGTGCAAACCCTTCACTTTCCTTTTGATGAGTATTTCTCTCACCCATTATTGTCCCATGAAAATGCACCATATGCTTGCTCCTTTGCTCTTACTTCAAAGGTAGCCTGCAAATACATCTCACAATTGGGCAATAAAACAACCACAGGCCATCACCTGCACCATGTGCCTGAGTTATTGCTCACCTTGCTAGTGGACACGTACTCTTCCCACATGGAATTTGCATAAAATCAATGCCCATTTTGATAATAAAATCCTTGTTTTATTTCTTTAACCCCTTAAGGACCAAACTTCTGGAATAAAAGGGAATCATGACATGCCACACATGTCATGTGTCCTTAAGGGGTTAAACAAGTGTACCCAAACTAGTATTAGCACCATACATCAGGATCATGGCACAATGCGAATTACTCAGTTTTTACAATTTCCTGTTTATTAAGAGAATTTTATTACCAAAATGGGTATTAATTTTATGAAAATTCCAATGTGGTTGTCCCAATAACAGATGAGAGCAATACTCACCAAAGTGAAGGTGAAGGTTGTGAACAATCCCCCATTTAGCAGACATACTTTGCAAACAAAGTCTCTTTCTTTCCTTAACACGGTTCTAAGAGAGATCCTTTTTCTTTAGGTTAACTGCAGATCCTGGAAACTTTTGTAGAAACCATTTGATGGATATTAACACTATTAGTGCTAATACTAACAGGCTTATTCAAAGTGAATTCTAAGAGAATTTCAAATGTAAGGCTATAGTAGCTGAACTGATAGCATAGCTGATTTAAAGAATTTTTCTGATTCTGCTATTTTGACCTTAAATTTGTAACTCACTTGTAATTCACCTTGAATTATCACATTACTGAATAACCCTGTAACTAAAAGATCAGAGAACTGATTATATTGTGTCATTGGATTGGTGTTATATTTATGCTTTATTTTGTTTTGTTATACATTTGAATGCATTAATGTTAACAATCGATGCAATCGGCAGACATACATATATTTATTTTAATACACAACAATTATTAAGTAATAAAATGGATAAATTACATTTATTTACACATCAATTATTAAGTAATAAAATGGATCAATTACATTTATTTTGTAATGTCCGTTAGCCTATCAACTTGTTTGTATAAGGTTTGGTAGAACATTGTGAATAGACATTAGCAACAGTAGACTTTAACACTTCTTTTCTCCTCCCTCAGTAGGGTTGAGGATATTAACAAGAGTTTTCATGAGTTAATGAAAGTGAATCTGGCTGCATATTACATAATAATGTGTTTCTAGGCGTGCTGGAACTCAAACAGTTAAAGCAAGTCTAAGCGTGGGCTGAGAGACGTGCCAGAGATGTCAATATTAACAGTGCTGATATTCGGACATATCAAAGGCAAAAAGCCTGAAGAAACTGTATGTGTCTGGAAAATTATTCAATTGTTATTACTAGTAAACAGGCTCTGTCCTCATTATTTCCATTTTATATAAATACATATTTATATCTTTTTAACATTCCAAACAGGCCACGTTGCATGAAAAAAAGTAAATCTTATCTTTTCATGTATTATTTTAAATGTATTTGTATTGTGTTCCTTAAAACATTGCAGTAATTTGACAAGCAGAAAAAAATGATCACTAGAAAATACTTGACAGGTGCATAGTCGCCATATGGGCAAGGGGAATTTCCCCCTCAAAACTTACCCCAAAAACACACTGACACTAATGTATGTCAATATGTCCACAGCTTTATTAATATTGATAACAAATTAAAGTCATTGCCTAGCCCACATCCCGCCATATAACATCATATGCCCTCGAAACAAAAGGCAATGACCCATAATTTCTGTAAATATAAATAACATAAACAACAGTAATAACAAACATCATAAACACAATATAAGTGCCAAACTTTGTTGAATAACCACGGTAGGGGTATACCTGGATACCCCTACCACTCACCAGGTTTTGAGCCCTACATAAGTGAATCCCCACCCAATCCACCCCCGTAGTGACATCAGATGCCTGAATGCCGCCCTGACCTCGCCTTTTCGCGCTGACCAGTTCCCCAATCCGAAAAGCCCTGAAAAAGGCCAAAACAAACGCCGCGCCAAAAGGCCAGTCTCAAAGCCAGAGAAGCAAATATCTTAGGCAGCACATGCACCAGGCTCCCCAGAACACTTATAGACACCACACATCCGGAGCCCTGCACCCCCTTTGGAAAAACTTTCAAAGCCTGTCGAATCACAAAATTTTTCATCAGTCCCCCTAACAGCACAGCTTAAACCAAACGCGAGCGCTGCCATATTCCTGTCCACTACGGCCGGAGAAGCACCCCTGGCCAGTAGCTCAAATGTAAACCACAAAAGGGCATCGAGGCGCACCCACCCACATGCCTCCCACTCCAGCCCAGCCCACGAGGCCTCTCATGAGTCACAAACCTTACAGTATGCTGTCCATGTGCCAGGAGCCAAGAAAGCCTTCACAAGTTCCCCAAGCAGTTCGTCCTGAGCTACCACATCTCGTCCCGAGCTACCACTTCTCCCCTTCCTTCAGCGCTCCGGGCACCACTGTCCGGAACTGGGACCACTGAAAGTGAGACAAAGCATCAGCCACGATATTCAAGTATCGACGACGCCGATAACTGATTAACCGCATGTACCATGGGCATGTTGTCCATGTGGAAAACCACTTTCCTATTATTCAGCAAGTAACCCCAAAGTGATAGTGCCACTAGTAGCGGAAACAGCTTGAGGAAAGCAAAGTTACGCATCAAGGCGCTCGCCACCCACGCCTTTGGCCAAGGTGCCGCACACCAATGATCCCCCGATGTACGCCCTGAAGCCCAAGCTACCCGAAGCCTCCGTGAACAGTTCCAGTTCCGCAGCCGCAACCCCTGCGTGCCTTAAAATCACCAGTTAAACCCCTACAGGAACACGTTCCAAACCTCCAGGTCAGCCTTCATAGCAGAGGTAACCTGAATAAAGTGATGAGGCGAACGGATTGGCCCTGGCCAGACTTCTACTGAAAACCCTCTCCATAGGCACCACCCTGTAAGCAAAATTCAACTTCCCTATGAGCAATCGGAACTGCCGCAGCGTTACCTTACACGCCCGCCGCACTTCTACCAATACCGCCCGAAACCCCACCAGCTTATCCTGAGGAAGACGACATTCCCACTTTCGAGAGTCTATCTCAATGACCAGGAAACTCAGACAAGTGGTTGGGCTTTCCGTCTTGGACCCCGCAAAGGGGACCCTGAGCATACCCGCAACCCACTCGGTGGTCTGCAGCAGGTGAAAACAGCAATGAGAGTCAGCAGGCCCAACACACAAGAAGTCGTCCAAATAGTGGACCACTGACTGACACACCGCCTCCGTCTTCACCACCCACTCCAAGAAAGTGCTAAACTTCTCAAAGTACACGCACGAAATCGAGCAACTCATCGGAAGGCATAAATCGACTAAATATGAGCTGTCGAAGGCGCAACCCAAAAGGTGGTGGCAGTCCAGGTGTATCAGCAGGAGGCGAAACGGCACCTCCATGTCCACCTTCGCCATGAGGGCTCCGGGCCCAGCCTTCCTAATCAACTCGACCACCTGGTCCAATGATGCATAGGAGAACACAGGTCCCCATCGATGTCGTCATTCACTGACACCCCTTTAGGATAGGAGAGATGGATGAATCAAGAGGAACTTCCCTGGTTCTTTCTTAGGGACGACCCCCAGCAGAGAAACCCACAAATTGGGCAAGGGGAGGTACATACCAGCTTCTCACACACCTGTGCGCAACCACGCAGCATCTGCCTTGTTAACGTATTGGCTTAGCCACGGTAGCATCACATCGAGCTTCACCGGCGTTGATCCCCGTGGCAGCGCCAACAGCCCGCTGGAGCCCGCACCGGTGGAGGCCCCAGCCTTACCTCGCTTAAAGCATCTGTTGATGCCATGGGCACCTCCGCAGCCCGAGTATTCATGCTTAATTTTGCACCCAGTGCCTCACTTGCACTGGCCCTCATTGAAGAGCCAGCAAATACCTCGCTTGAACGCGGCCACCGAAGAGGACTGACTTCCAGCACCGGCCGCCGACTTAAAGAGTGTCGACTTCTGTGCCATCATAAGCTTCACCCAAAACGGCAGATCCACCTGGTCCCAACGCATCCCAGGGTTCGCCGCAAGTCACTCTGGGAATTGCTCGTCGTATTTCCACCACGCCAGACCGTCGTACGTGCGGTAGTCCTCCAACACCCCATCCAGATAGCAGAATAACGAGGAACATAGACCTGGTGACTTCTCCCCAATAACACTGGCTAAAATGCAGAAAGCACGCAGCCAGTTCCCGAAGGATTTAGGTATCTTCCGATAGCGCTTACATTTCTCTTCCTCCTCCTTCTTTGCATCCTTTGCGGCAATAGCAAAAAGATTTTGCAGAACTCACCTTTCCATATTTTCTTCTTCACCTCCAGCTTCAAATGCATCCCCAAAGGGCCTGCAAATGACACGCATGCATTCTGCCGCGCTGCATCAGGAATGCCGCCGGACAGTTCCGCTCTCTCTACCCAACTCCGATGCTACCGCCTCAGATGCTGCCTCCACCCTCACTGCCACCGCCGCCCCAGCACCTGACTCGGAACACTCGCCAGAGCTCCCTGAATACGACACACCCGAACCCGCAGCCCCCTCTTTAGCAACATCCCCCCCGGCAGTCCCACACTGGAGTCAATTAAGCATTGCAGTGCTGTGTAGTGTCCAACTCACAAACCAAGCACTCAGCCACTGCAGGCCTCTGGGCTGCGTTACGGGATCCAATTGGTCCAGGGCTGACTGCCCGTGCATGTACTCCACCAACTGGGGAACCAGTTGCTTGGATCGCCGTGAAGATCGGCTCCGTAACCTGCAATGAGAAGAGACATTCCTGAGCAGGGTGCACCGTTCACCAGATACCCCTATGCAGGGCCGCGAGGCATCCCACCCCTTTACCCGGCCACCTGAGGCCCCCCCGACTCCACCCCTGGGGCTACAACTCCGGACCAGGTAACCATGGGAACTCCGGCAGGACTCCGACCCTGAACTTACCAAACGGCCCACGGAAGATTCAGCCATGTCTGACCGGTGCCCAGACCTCGAGCAGGAGTCACATGGAGCACCGCTGCCAACCGATCCTGGGCTGTCGACCTCAGAGCTCGTCGGGCTACCCCTCCCACTCCTGGATCTGCTGCCCGAGACCGGCGTCTCCTGCACTGTTTACACCTCCCGCTTTTCCACACCCCTCCCCAATGTGCGATCAGCCCGGCCCACCTGCCTCGACAGGAACCCATCATGCCATCCTGGACATCCGAAGAGCGGCCTGCCGCATGCGCCTGCCAACTGGAACCATCCCGACCGTATCCAAGGGCCCTGCACACCTACTCCTGCGTGGTGTGGTCCACTGCGCTCAGCCCTCCAGACCCCGCTGATGGGCCTGACATCTTGGCCCAGGCTAAGCCTCTGTGGTGGTCTCCTCAACCGCACAGGCGGCCGGTCCTGCCATTGTTCAGGATACCCACCAGGGCCGGTCCCAGGTGCTCCTGCACCCATGCTGCTCCACGATCCCGCGCCTCTGCTCTCACTTCAGCCAGGAGCCGCTCTACCGGAAACATCCTCTGGGCCTTGAACCTGCAGAAAAAGAAAGCAGAAAAAAACTACCAGGCCCAAGCTGCAGGCAAGAGTTGCACACAACTTAGGCCAGGTAAGCAGATTAAAAGTGCCAACTTCTAAAATGGCTGCCTATTTATGCTGGGCCAACCCCTTAACACTAACTCCACTCCCAAAAGGGGTATCCCCCTATGACCAGCTCTGTCAAGCCCCTAAGCTGTGCTTGTTCTATAGGGTTACATTCTTCCTTGTGTGCTGTAATAGAAGAATGCAAAGTCTAGGGCTAGGCCGAGGGGCTCAAGGAATTTCATGTAAAATTACTTATCTTTGTAGTCGTAACCAAGGAATTGCGGGATAAAACTTACCAGGAAAGGTTAAAGGATCTTAACATGTATAGCTTGGAGGAAAGACGAGACAGGGGGGATATGATAGAAACATTTAAATATATAAAGGGAATCAACACAGTAAAGGAGGAGACTATATTTAAAAGAAGAAAAACTACCACAACAAGAGGACATAGTCTTAAATTAGAGGGACAAAGGTTTAAAAATAATATCAGGAAGTATTACTTTACTGAGAGGGTAGTGGATGCATGGAATAGCCTTCCAGCTGAAGTGGTAGAGGTTAACACAGTAAAGGAGTTTAAGCATGCGTGGGATAGGCATAAGGCTATCCTAACTATAAGATAAGGCTAGGGACTAATGAAAGTATTTAGAAAATTGGGCAGACTAGATGGGCCGAATGGTTCTTATCTGCCGTCACATTCTATGTTTCTATGTTTCTATGAATTTGGTGAAAAAGATATACATTTAAATGTACCCCCTGTTCTGATCCTGAAGTGATCCAGAAACAAACAAAGGAACAGAGCAGAGGATGCAGTGCCTGTTTAAAAAATGGAATACTAAAGGTGAAAAATAATAACTATAATAAGTAGATAAAAAGTCCTCTAAGGACTCTGACAAGAGCAGACTGCAACACATAACAAATAATACTTTAGACAAAAAAATTACGAAAAAATACACAAACAGCTATAAAAAAATACAACTGTAGCTGTTCAACTAGTGGTAATGAGTAGTTAAATACCACCTATAGATATTGTTGAGTATATCTTAAAATTTATTTGCTTAGATCAGATGCCTGTGATAGTGATCATAGCGTACCTAGTTCAAACCCACAGGACCTGACTTTACAATCTTTGTAAAACATTGTTTAGTAGACATGCACAAAGTAGGTCAAAATTTCTTGGGGTACATGACAGTGCTGAGGTTGCTTAAACATATAGAAACATAGAAACATAGAAACATAGAAACATAGAATGTGACGGCAGATAAGAACCATTCGGCCCATCTAGTCTGCCCAATTTTCTAAATACTTTCATTAGTCCCTAGCCTTATCTTATAGTTAGATAGCCTTATGCCTATCCCATGCATGCTTAAACTCCTTCACTGTGTTAACCTCTACCACTTCAGCTGGAAGGCTATTCCATGCATCCACTACCCTCTCAGTAAAGTAATACTTCCTGATATTATTTTTAAACCTTTGTCCCTCTAATTTAAGACTATGTCCTCTTGTTGTGGTAGTTTTTCTTCTTTTAAATATAGTCTCCTCCTTTACTGTGTTGATTCCCTTTATATATTTAAATGTTTCTATCATATCCCCTGTCTCGTCTTTCCTCCAAGCTATACATGTTAAGATCCTTTAACCTTTCCTGGTAAGTTTTATCCCGCAATCCATGAACCAGTTTAGTAGCCCTTCTCTGAACCCTCTCTAAGGTATCAATATCCTTCTGAAGATACGGTCTCCAGTACTGTGTACAATACTCCAAGTGAGGTCTCACCAGTGTTCTGTACAATGGCATGAGCACTTCCCTCTTTCTACTGCTAATACCTCTCCCTATACAACCAAGCATTCTGCTAGCATTTCCTGCTGCTCTATTACATTGTCTGCCTACCTTTAAGTCATCAGAAATAATCACCCCTAAATCCCTTTCCTCATATGTTGAGGTTAGACTCTATCAAATATTCTGTACTCTGCCCTTGGGTTTTTACGTCCAAGATGCATTATCTTGCACTTATCCACATTAAATGTCAGTTGCCACAATTCTGACCATTTTTCTAGTTTACCTAAATCATTTGTCATTTGGCTTATCCCTCCTGGAACATCAACCCTGTTACATATCTTAGTATCATCAGCAAAAAGACATACCTTACCATCAAGACCTTCTGCAATATCAGTAATAAAAATATTAAAGAGAATGGGTCCAAGTACAGATCCCTGAGGTACCCCACTGGTGACAAGTCCAAGCTTCGAATATATTCCATTAACTACAACCCTCTGTTGCCTGTCACTCAGCCACTGCCTTACCCATTCAACAATATTGGAATCCAAACTTAAAGATTGCAGTTTATTGATAAGCCTTCTATGTGCAACAGTGTCAAAAGCCTTACTGAAATCTAGGTAAGCAATGTCTACTGCACCACCCTGATCTATAATTTTAGTTACCCAATCAAAAAAATCAATAAGATTAGTTTGGCATGATCTCCCTGAAGTAAACCCATGTTGTCTCTGATCTTGAAATCCATGTGTTTTTAGATGTTCATCAATCCTATCCTTTTAACATGGTTTCCATCACTTTCCCCACTACTGAAGTAAGGCTTACTGGCCTATAGTTGCCCGACTCCTCCCTATTACCTTTCTTGTAAATGGGCACAACATTCGCTAACTTCCAATCTTCTGGGACTACTCCTGTTAACAATGATTGGTTAAATAAATCTGTTAATGGTTTTGCTAGTACACCACTAAGCTCTTTTAATAGCTTTTGGGTGTATTCCATCAGGTCCCATTGACTTATTTGTCTTTACTTTTGACAGTTGAAATAGAACCTCTTCCTCTGTAAACTCACTTGTAATAAATGACTCATTTATCCTTTTTCTCAACTGAGGTCCCTTTCCTTCATTTTCATCTGTAAATTCAGAACAAAAATATTAATTGAGGCAGTCAGCTAGACCTTTATCCCCTTCTACATACCTCCCTTCTTTTGTTTTTAATCTAACTAATCCTTGTTTTACTTTTCTTTTCTCATTTATGTATCTAAAAAATGTTTTATCCCCCTGTTTTTACTGACTGTACTATTTTCTCTTCTGTGTGTGTGATTTGGAAGCTCTTATAACTTGCTTAGCCTCTTTCTGCCTAATCTTATAGATCATTTTGTCTTCCTCACTCTGGTTTTTTTATATTTCCTAAATGCTAACTTTTTGTTTTTAACTATTTTGGCCACATCTGCGGAGTACCACAGTGGTTTCTTGATTTTTTTGCTTTTACTGACAAGCCTAATGCAATTTTCTGTTGCCTTCAATAGTGCAACTTTTAAATAATCCCATTTCTCTTGGACTCATTTAAATTGCTCCAGTCTGATAATGACTCCTCTACCCATATTCTAATTTTAGAAAAGTCTGTTTTTCTAAAGTCTAAAACTTTTGTTTTTGTGTGGTGTGACTCAGTCACTGTTCTTATATTAAACCACACTGACTGATGATCACTGGATTCTAAACTTTCACCTACAGTAATATCTGATACCAAATTTCCATTTGTTAACACTAAATCTAGTATGGCCTCTTTACGAGTTGGCTCCTCAACAACTTGTTTTAGAGACAATCCCAGTAGGGAGTTTAGAATATGTGTGCTCCTGGCACAAGTAGCTAATTTTGTTTTCCAATTTACATCAGGAAGATTAAAGTCACACATGATGATAACTTCCCCCTTCATTGTCATTTTAGCTATTTCTTCAACTAGTAGATTATCTAACTCTTCAATTTGTCCTGGGGGCCTATAAATCACACCTACACGAGTTACTGTGTGATTACCAAATTCTAACTTAGCCCAAACGGACTCTATGTTTGCCTCACTAACTTTTATTAGGCTAGATTTTATGCTATCCTTCACATACAAGGCCACCCTCCCCCTTTCTTGCCTTCCCTATCTTTCCTATATAAAGAGTACCCTGGTATTGCTATGTTCCAGTCATTTTTCTCATTGTACCATGTCTCAGTAACAGCGACTAAATCTACACTATCAGTTGCCATTATTGCCACAAGTTCATGGATCTTATTCCCTAAACTGCGAGCATTTGTAGACATGACTCTAAGCTTATCATTTTTTTAACACACTTGCTACAGGCACCTTCTGTCCTTGTTTTGGGGGACAATTGGATTGATGTTTTATCACCCTTTTGCCCCTCCCTCCTAGTTTAAATACATCCTAGCAAAACCTCTGAACTGCTCACTGAGAACATTTGTTCCCTTTTGAGAAAGATGCAAACCATCATTTTTGTACAGCTTATCTCCATTCCAAACAGAGCTACCATGAGAAATAAAGCCAAATCCTTGCTCCCGACACCATTCACTAAGCCACAAATTAAAGTCCCTAATACGCATCCGCCTGTCGTTCTGAGTGTTATGCACAGGCAGAACTTCAGAGAATGACAGTGTGGAAGCAACCTGCCGTATATCATTGGCAAAACACTAAAAACTTCCTTAACCTCTGAAACCTCATTGCAAGCCAAGTCATTTGTCCCTAGATGGACAAGTACATCCAATTCCCCTTCCTGCTTTGCTTGCTTAACAATATTACAGATACGTCTCCTGTCTCTGTGAGCAGTAGCTCCGGGAAGACACCTCACAAGACCACTATTGTCCATCTCCACACCTCTTATAATGGAATCCCCCAGCAACAACTGCTTTCTATTAGGCCTCACCATAGTCTCCAAGCCGGTCTCCACAACACCACTAGCCTCAGTGCCTCTCTCCACAACACCACTAGCCTCAGTGCCTCTCTCCACAATACCACTAGTCTTAGTGCCTCTCTCCACAACACCACTAGCCTCAGTGCCTCTCTCCACAATATCACTAGCCATTACACTCTGAAAGTGCAGAAAATGAATTATGAAGAGCAACAGACTGTGCAAAATGCCTTTTATCCACAACTCTAAGTCTACCAGATCCTACAGTAATCCATCTGCCATTCCTAGTATGTCTATGCCCTGTGATTGTGATTAAATAGAATCACACTTCCCCCTGCACAAAAATCCCATGTATGATAGAGAGTTAGTAGTGGCAACACTTGGCAACAGTCTAAAAAGTGATGTCTGTTGCAGAAATGGCTACATGTAAATGTTGCTATTTGTAATAGGAACAAAAAACACTGTAAGGAAATTAAGTTGGATCTCCAGTGGTATCATGGAAAAAACAGTATTTAGTGCTGTATAGGGTATAGTTGCATACAAGGTCCAGAGGTTGGGAAAGGTAGGGTTAATAATTACACCCTCAATGTGTCAGGGATCCGCGGGCGGCTAGGAGGGGAGGCTGCACGCCGCTTGCAGCACTCACCCTCACTCCATCGCCGCCCGCGGTCTCCCCTCTACTTACCTCTCGGCGAGCGGCGTCTCCTCTCTGCCGCTCGCCGCCCGCGTCCTCCACGCCCCCCAGCGGCAGCATGTATAACGCTGCACGCTGGGAGGTCAATGACTTATGTAAACGCCGCGGTCACGTGAGTGACCCGGCGTTAAAGAAACAGTACCACAATCACAGTGGGGGGTATAGATATCCCCCACGTGTGATTGTTAATTCTGATTGGAAGTTATCCAATCAGAATTAAACCAAGGGTATTTATACTTACCTTTCCTGTCCCTCATTGCCCTGTTGTGGTCTTGTGATACCTGTAGCGTAGTGTTCTCGTCTTGCTCTCTGGTTACCGATTACTTGGCTCGTTATTCCGATTATCCTGTCTTCTCCACTCCTTTGACCTCGGCTTGTTTCTCGTTCTCCTGTTTTCTGGCTCCCTTTACCTGGCTTGTCTCCTGACTATTCTTAGCGTGCTTAGCCCGGCCACTCTAAGGTCCGGTACGGCACCTTTTCTGTGTGTGTGTGTGTCAGCGTGTTAGGTTCTCCGAATCGTGACACAATGTTTTAAACAGCTAGGGATAGAGGAAAGGAAACAAACGGGGGAGAAACAATAAGAAAATAAGAACCAATTTCTCTCCCTATAGTGCCTTCGTGGGTACCCTTTACTCCTAATCAAGTCCCTAGACAGATTGCTAATGTTATTCCCCCCAACCTCCTCTTAGCAGTGAAAATAGCTAGATGCTTGATAGTCTTGTCGCCAATGTGGCAAAGAAAGTTGCAGTGCCGAAGAACAAAGATTGTAACAATTGAAATATCTGATAACAATTACATAGATTATAGTGAAATCAGCTAAGCCCCTAACCCCTGATGTACGTTTCGCAAGATCAGCTCATCAGAAGTGATCCAGAATTGTCAAGGCTTAATCTCTATAACAGTATAACAGATGCCCATAAACCTCACTGACAGAGGACATTTGAAAACAGTAAAGTAAATACTAGTGAGACACAAATGGAAAAATATTTGTAAAACAAGATTGTGAAAACAAAAGTTATATTGATATTGCATTTACTTTTTTTTTATTGGCACGTTAGCTACCAAAAAACAAGATAGCAAGTATAAATAAACATTTGCGACAAATAGTGAATACACATGCAGAGTACATTTAATTTGCACAAAGCAGAATTTTTACTGGTAGGTAGGAACCTATCCAAAAAGGAACCTCTGTTATTAAAAGCACGGTTAAGTGTAAAATAAGACCTCCTATATATTTTCTGTGTTTTTTCATCATGGCTTCTGCAGATGCATAAAAGGTTTATTAATTTTTAAATATGACATAGTTAAATAGCTGAAAAGAGACTTGCATACTTGCGAACAAGTTCAGCCTTCCACACATATGTTTTTGCTGTTGATTCAAAAGAAGGCAAGAAACCCATTCTGAAGCACTTCCAATTGTGCATCAAACTTGGAAGAAATACCTTCTTGAACTCAAAATGTCAGTCAAACATCTCCTTGGATCAAGCAACTATTACCCCACTAATTAGAAATGATATCCCTATATGTTATGTTCTTGCAAGTATTTATCCAATTGCTGTTTAAACATCTGTATAGACTCTGATAAAACCATCTCTTAAGGCAGAGAATTCCACATCCTTATAGTTCTTACTGTATAAAATCCTTTCCTTTGCCTAAGATTAAATCTCCTTTCTTCCATCCTAAATGCGTCTGTGACAGATCTCTCTGTCTTGAACTTGCAGAGACTTATTCTTCATTCGCTAGTTTAATTCGTGTTTCCCCGTTCATGTGGACTCTATACCGTTCCCCTTTTTACTACCGAATAAAACTCCCGAATGGCCGGCCACCCAGTAGGAAAGTGTGCTGCTGGTTAACCTCCTGGCCCCATTAGAACATTGAGGTTAACCACAGACACCTCTTAATTGACGCCTGTATCTGGGTGGCCGCCATTCGTATCCCGAACACAAGGATACGGCCATTTAAATCCACAAACGCTCAGAGGTGTTCGACGGTAAACTCATGGAACTCAAAATGGACAATTTTTGGCCCGAACACCGCTGAAGACGCTGACCTCCCTTCTCCTTCGGTAGAAAACTCACGAAGATCCCTGTATTCTGTATTTTGTCCGCGAATAAGCCATACCCCAGATAGTCATCCCATGGAGGCTATTCGGTACTTTTGTGCGCTCAGATTCAAGCTATCTGGGGACACGTTGAATGCCTGTATTAAGTTATTGTAAAGTTATATATTTTTATGCATTTTGTTATAGTCACTTAAAATGGCGTTTGGTCTTTGTCCAGGGAGATAATTTAATTACTTCACAATTATCTCCCGGGCAGAGCAGAGAGTCTTGGGTAATTAAAGGGGTATGGCTACATGTGTAACTCTGTGATTGGTTGTTGTAATATCCTTGTCACAGTCTCCCATTTGGTCCCCTATGGGAGTGTCCACCAAGTTGGAGACCTGCATAAATACCGGGCAGGTAGCCCTCAGTAAACCAGATTCCTGCTGAACCTCAATACGGAGCTTTGTCTCGTCATTGGGGGAATTATTCATATGGATTACGCTTGTTCGGCTATTTGGGAGACTGACTGGTTCGTGTGATTGCTGTTTGGCTGTTTGGGAGACTTATTAGTTCGTGTGATTACTGTTCGGCAGTTTGGAGCGCTCAGTGGCTACCTCTGCATTCGGGAAGGGAACGTCCAATACGGCTGTAACCTCTCTCCTACCGGGGGAGCCGTAACAGCGTGGCCTTGTGTCCTATACACCTAGCTCTGTAAGTACTCGTGGGTGAATATTGTCAGGCCCTGGAGCTTTATTTACATTAATTTTCTATATATTTTCTATAGCATCTTGTCTCGAGTCATCCAGTCACAAGTTATATGCAAGTTTTTTGCAGAAATCATTTGCATATCTCTTGCCATAGGATCCTCATTAATATATACTGAAGAAAAATTTATATTTAAAATTTCTGCATTTTCCCTGGTCTTCATTAACTAACAGACTGTAACAGATACCTCCGCCGACGGATGCTCCTAGTGCTTCTCAAGGACCATCAGCACCGCACTTGACACCATAGGCACCGCAGACTCCACAAACCGCCGTAGCTTGGTTGGGATCACGCCGTCTCCTCCCCACCCTGGGAGGGACAACCTCTGGATCCAGGAGGGTATAGTTGGGTCTCTCCTCCAAGAGAGTTTGGCTCGGTCACTCCTCCAAGGGAGTATAGCTGGGCCTCTCCTCCAAGAGATTATAGCTGAAGGGAGCTCTTACAAGAGCTAGCAGTAATATAGCTGGTATAGCTGTTCCCTACAACAAGAGACAAGGTTACAAGTTGAGGGTAAGAAGATCTGGTTTATTGAGTTCAAGGGGCATTTCTTTTATACATTTTTCCCCACAGGGTTACCACCCATGTTGACCTTGTTGGGCACCGAAAACACAAACTTAACAACCAATCATTTACAAAACACAGTTAAACACTCCCATTCATTACTGTAAAATTCCTCCCCTCCGCTTGGGAGATAATTGAGTTAATTTCTGTATCAACTCAATTATCTCCAAGCGAAAAATATTCTTTCTACACAACTCCAAAATTATACATTCAATCCCAATAAAGTAAAATTTTCAGAACCAGCATACTTAGGGGACAAACATATCAAAAAATCATGCCAATTGGTCCATTGGTTCGGGAGATAGCTGGAAGTCCCATTTTGACCGACCGCACGCACATTTTCATGCCCAAAACAGTTCCAGAGATTTGGGTTGTGTGGCCGGTCCATTCACCTTAGTTTAAATACTGTTGAAATTCACGAACAGGAGCCGTTCGTGCAAATAGCAATTTTAATGTGGCACTCGTATTGTCGAACACCGCTCGACTCCATTTGAAATGTTGAAGTTCCAGAGAAGGGAGAAGTTCAGCGGTGTTTGTGCAGTTGCGTATTCGATTTCAGTTCCATGAACTCTACGACCAAACACTGCTGAACACGTTCGACTGAATTAAAATGGCCGCCGCCACATGTTCGTTTGTTGATTGGCGGCCACTTCGACTACTTCGGCACTTCGGCTGTATCTGAAGTGCCAGTTGAAAAGTGCAGATCCTTTCCCATAGGATTTAAAGGGCCAGACACAGTGTCTTAGAATCCAGTCTGCACAAATTTTTAGTTTTTAACAGGCAATACACCCCGGGGCCATAGTCACAAGGCAAAAGACTAGCCATTAGTCCTCTGCAAGCACAAGTGGCGAAGGGCACTTCGTCACACAGACCTATCTCTGTTTCCAGTGTACCTACACTGTCATTTGTAATTGTTTTTTAGAATTCATGTACTCGAAAAAGTTTTGGGGTTTGATTTTGCATTCTTTGGCTATCAATTTCTCATTTTTTAGTTTAGCCACTTTAATTGCCTTTTTGCAAGCATTATTAGCTTCCTTATATCTTCTATAGAATGCCTCTGATTTGTATGATTTAAATGCCCTTTTCTTATTTTTAATCTCTTGTTTTACTTACCTACTGTAACTGTCCGCTTATTACTTTAAATCCTTGTTCAGCACTGACTGCCACAGGCACACCTTTCTGAATTCCTCTTGTTTCCCTGGGGAATGTTTGATAATCAGACCTCCCTCATTCCTCTATTTTGGAGGCAGCATTCAGATGCAAGCAAGCCAGCAGTACCTCGTCGGAAGGCAATTGATACTGAGGTTTTTCTAAAATTTTAAGTTGTACACCTTGGCAAGCGGAGCGAATTACCCTGTAAAAGTGCATGTTAATAAAAGTGTATATGTTCTTAGACATTAATTGTGTTCAATTAAAAGATATGTTGTATATAAGCCAACATTTGTATAAAAGTACTGTAGTCCAAATATCTGTATAAAGTTAGTATTCCTCAAAGGTTCAATGTAATATCGATGTATGCAGATATCTGAACGCCATATTTGTAATCCTCTTTGTAATCTTGTGTGCAACCCTTTTAGTGAAACTCTGTAAACAAATGTATTTGTATGTTCTATTACAGTTTTCACAGTGCTTATGGTTCACGGTGCTCAACCTTCCTGCACACCTTTGATGCAAAACAATAAAAGTACTGCACCAGTCAGAAGCTCTCCTCTCATTATTTACTTGGTGCCAAAGGGGCCGCTACAGTGAATACTCGACGATGTGAAGACTCGACGCTGCATCTCTGCCATCAACTGCTGTGTTGCCGTCTTTATCAAACTGAGTAAGGGCTTTCCAACACCTCACAGGACAGGTCCGGATGCCATCTTGGCAGCAGAAAATCATCTGAAAAATAAACGTGTCACGTGGACTTGTAAATGTTCTATGTGTGGTCTAGAAGCCACCCTTAATTAATATGCAATCCCAACAACTGAGAATTTGCTAAAGCAGTGAGTAAGTTATTATATTTGATATGAGAGCCTAGTGTTAAGAGGCCTCGTGTCAAATTGTAAGCAACGCTATCTCCTAAGTTCCTAATCCACTAAACTGTTGTTAATTACTTAAAGGGTAAATTGTCTGGTTAGAAAGTATCAGCAGTATATTCGTTTAAAACATTTTGTCGTATTGTATGCATTGTTTTCTAATCTTTACAAGTTACAAGTGTAATGCCTGTTTTCAGTCGTAGTTTTAAATAGCAAGTTTGAGCCAACACTTATCCAAAATTGAGAGCAGACACATACACTTGAAAGGCAAAGGCAAACTAGCACAAAATGTTGTCACCTGCTGAAGAAACAAACAAACCCATACAGTCACAACAGGTGCGGTCCAGCTCCAGAGAGTGAAGCTTAACAGAAAAAGGCCAATAAATGCACAAAGAAACAGTTAAGAAAAATGAGGTAGCAAAAGAAATTAGGACTGAAGACCTTGATACAAGACTGAAAGAGATTAAAGCCAAAGAAGCGTTAGTACACCAACAGTATGAGTCCATTTGGCACAATCATTCCATTACCCCAGATGTTGTTAAGAGAAGGGATGCATGTGTCGCTTTAACAGCTGAAATCTGCGACCTCACCCGTAAACGGCTAGAGAATATAGACGGAATCTTTAATGATTGACTTGAGAAGGAAAGAGTGAGGATGATACTTAATAAAGACGAGTACGAATCAGTCTTTGGAAACACAGAAACAGAAACTGCCTTTTCAGAGTCACTACAAAGCTCAGACTCAAGCTCAAGAGCCACCTTCAGAACTTCTAGCAGGCGAGCAGATGCAGAAGCCAACCTTGCAGCAAAGATAGAGCAGGCAAAGGCAATGCAACAGATGCGCGAGCAACAAGCTAAGCTGAACAAACTGGAGAGTGAATTAAAGCTCAAAGAGGCACAAATGCTTGCAGAAATTAAACTGAAGTTGGATGAGGAAAAGACAAGACTACAACAGCTACTAGCAGAAAATGAAGTCAAGGTAGCTGTTGCACTAGTGAAAGCTTACAATGCCTATGATGGTCCTGAAAATTGTGAGCAGAAGACAGACCACAAGGTGCAATACCTCTGTCAAAATAACGAATCCACAAGCTGTGCTATTTCAACCTTCAAATATAAGACTTGAGGTGTCAAGACCACAACAAGAAGTTAGTCTAACTCCAGGACTTGCAAGTCTGCTCATCTCCAACCATCTCCCTATACCTGAACCAACTGTATTTACAGGTGATCCTTTAAAGTTCATAGATTGGAAGATATCCTTTATGCCGCTGATCAGAAACCACGCCCTGTGTGCAAAAAAAATGCTGTACTTGAAGAGGTATCTCAGTGATGAAGCTCGTAAGGCATTGGAAGGTTTCTTCTATTGAAATTCAGAAGATGCTTATGTAGATGCTTGGGGAATCCTACAGGACAGGTATGGAAGTCCATTCATTGTTCAAAGAGCTTTCAGAGAAAGGTTGACTAAATGGCCAAAGATCTCAGCAAACGACCCTGTAGCCTTAAGAGGGTTTTAGGATTTCCTTCAAGGCTGTGTGGAGGCCATTCCTCATGTTAAAGGCCTAGCTATTCTAAATGATTGTGAAGAAAACCACAAGCTTCTCAAGAAATTGCCAGAATGGATCGTGCCCAGATGGAGTCACATCATTGTGGACGAGTTAGACAAGTCTCAAGAATACCTAACCTTTGCTCGTTTCACAGAGTTCCTGCAAAAAGAAGCCAAGATTGCACGCAACTCCATTGCCTCTCCCTTCCTCCTCAGTACCAAGACTACAGATGAGAGAATTCCCAAGAGAGCCAAGGCGCTCAACACATGCACTCAAATGAAGCCCTCTACATTCAGCATCCCAGAGATCTCAGCTTCCAGACCAAAAACACATTGCCTAGTCTACAAAGATGAAACACACAGTGTCGCTAAATGTCCGACTTTTGCTCAAAGACCATCAATGAAAAGAAGACCTTCATTCATGAAAACCACCTCTGCTTTGGTTGCTTAAGAAAGGGCCACATTACAAAAAATTGCAAAGGCAGACACACGTGTAGCATATGTAGTCGATGTCATCCAACCTGTTTGCACATACAGAGAAACACTGAGCATGTCAAAACACCAAATGATGATCCAGTAACCACAGGAAATAAGGTAAGCGACAATGTCCCCAAAGTTATGTACCATACAGCGACAAGGCAAACTTCTGCCACATGCATTGTTCCAATTCTGTTGTCAGCTGTGGCGGTGCCTCAGAGAGAAATCCTCACTTATGCCTTACTTGACATGCATGGTGATTCAACCTTTATTTTGGAAGACATGGTATCTAAGCTAAGTGTGAACACCCAACCACTAGAGCTAAAACTCAGCACAATGACAGCTGTTGACACAGTCTGCGAGTGCGTGGCTTTAACTCTAAAGATTAAGTCAAACTCCATCAATCCTATACGAGAGATTTTATTCCAGTAGATAAGTCTCACATCCCCACTAAGGAGACTGCACTCCAGTGGTCATACCTCAAGCACTTGGCAAACAAGTTACAGCCACTTCAAGACTGTGAAGTCGGACTGCTGATCGGTTACGACTGTCCATCAGCACTTGCTCCCTTGGAGGTCGTTACTGGCTCAAAAAATGAACCCTTCACTCGGCTGGAGCATTGTAGGATCAGCAAATCCACATCTTGATAGACAGGGTAGCCAGAGATTCGTACACAGAGTCGCAGTAAAAGAAATGCCAGAAATTACAAAGATAAGTTTGTGTCTCAAGATGACGTTCGCTTTGTGCAGTTTCTCTCTGAAACCATAATGAAAAGGAAAGATGGACACTATGAGATGCCCTTCAAAGATAACAGTCAACCTGCACTACCAAACAATAAGAGACTGACCATTATTCGACTCCAACAGCTAGGTTGAAGGCCAACAAACAGTACCATGAGCACTACACTGCATTAATTGAAGAAACGATCAGAAAGGGTGATGCAGAAACAGCCCCTTCATTGTCAGAGGAAGAAACAGGGTCAGAGGAAGAAACAGGGTTTAGCAGCCCAATAAGCCAGATAAGTTAAGAGTTGTCTTTGATAATTCAGAAAAGTTCCAAGGCGTCTCCTTAAACAACACTTTAATAACCAGTCCCAACCTGATGAATTCTCTAGTGGGAGTTTTCTGTCCTGTCTTGTGTAGCTCCGTCAGAAAGAGCAACGACTAGTGAACATCTCAAACTTAACCCAGGCTCAACACCTGAAGGACAAGTACTTGGCATTCAGTGGTTAATTAGCAATGACACCTTCAGCTTCAGCGTTGACATAAAGGATCAACCCTCAACTCGTCGTGGGGTCCTGTTAGTTGTAGCCTCTCTTTTTGATCCTCTAGGTTTCATTGCTCCCTTGATACTGAGTTGCAAGTGCATTCTCCAAGAGCTTTGCCACAGGGGCATCAGTTGGGATGAAGCACTTCCTGAAAGCTTAGGCCCACGGTGGGAGGCATGGAAGAGGAGTCGGTGGAAAAGGGAATATCTCATGAGCATTTCCAAAATACAAAATTGACACACACCTCAATGTAACCTGAAAGTTAATGACATAGTTATAATCAAAGAAGATATGTCTCCAGGATGCCAGTGGCAGCTAGGACATGTGAGTGAAACTACAATAGAAAAGGATGGTCTAGTTCATCGAGTCAAGGTGTTAGTAGGTCACAGAAGATTGCAAGGTAAGAAGGACCATGCATCAAAACCTTCAATTATTGAACGTCCTAGTAGTTCTCATAGGAAGTAAATAAGTTATTAGTTTTAGTGATACACTAGCACACCACCACACAATAGAGTAGCCAGTTACAGAGGGACCCATAAGCTAAACTGTGTACGACGTTTATAGCGGCCATAGTTATGCTCTGTAAATTATGTATGACTCTTTAAGTTATATTTGTCATAACATAATTTGGTGGTAGTGTAACTGTCCACTTATTGCTTTATATCCTTATTCAGCACTGACTGCCACAGGTGGAATCTTTCTACCTTCCTCTTGTTTCCCTGTGGAATGTTCGATCATCAGACCCCCCTCCTTTCTCTAATTTTGGAGCTAAAAGACTCTCTGTGACTCAGCATTCAGATGCAAAGCAAGTCAGCAACACCTTGTGGGAAGGCGATTGTTACTGAGGTTTTTCTAAAGTTTAAAGTTGCACCCCTTGGCAAGCGGAGGGTGGCATACTGTAAAAGTGCATGTTTATTGAAGTGTATATATTTTTAGACATTGTGTCCATGCTGTTAGTTAAAATATATGTTGTATATAGGCCAACGTTTGGATAAAGGTACTATAGTCCAAATCTCTGTATAGAATTTGTATTCCACAAATGTTCAATGTAATATCGATGTATGCAGATATCTGAACACCACATTTGTAATTCTGTTTGTAATCTTGTGTGCAACCCTTTTGGTGAAACTCTGTAAACAAATGTATTTGTATGTCCTATTACAGTTTTCACGGTGCTTATGGTGCTTATGGTTCACGGTGCTCAATCCTCCTGCACACCTTTGATGCAAAAGAATAAAAGTACTGCACCAGCAAGAAGCTCTCCTTTCATTATTTACTTGATGCCAAACGGGCTGCTACGCCTACTCAACCATATTGGTTTCAATTTGTTTCTTTTATATTTATTACCCAATGATACATAGTGAGAAATGTACCTTTCTAATATTTGTTTGAAGAGTTTCCATCCAAGAGTTTATCCTCAGTGTTTTTTTTCACTAAGGAGTTTGTGCCAGTCAATATGTTGTAGTGCTGCCCAAATCTTATTGAAATTGGATTTTTTTAAATTATACATTTTAGTATGTGCTTTTGCTTTTTTGAGTTTATTTTTAAAAATACCATATTGTGATCACTATTTCCCAAATGCTCCCCTACTTGAATGTTGGTTCAAAAGATCAACATTGTTTATTATAACTAGAGCCAGACAAGCATCCTTTCTAGTTGGTGCTTGTACCAGTTGTGACATGAAGATGTAATTTAACACATTCAAACACCTGATTCAAATCTCCAATAATTAACATGTTCCCCAGATTTGCAGATTTCCCAGTTTGCTCTAACAGCTGTTCTTTCTCATTAATATTTATATTAGGTGGTTTATAACATATCCCAACCAATAATTGATTTCCCTTCATTTGCCCCAAGCAGATATCTACCCATAAAGCTTCCACATTTTCCTTGTCACACTCCACATGCCTAAGATTTGACTTTAAGTCATGGTGGACATGCAAACATACCCCATCATCCTTCTTGTTTTTCCTATCTTTCCTAAATAGTGTGTGTGAAGAAACTACACCTTTGTTTTGTTAACGTTTTTGTTTCCTTGTTGGGTAGATAAAACTACTAAACACCAACCACAGTATGTTCCAGAGGAATTCCGCCGGAATATGTCACGGTAAACTCCTTGCATGGGGACTTGCATATAAACCGGCCAGTTGGCCTGAATAAATTAATTTGTGTTGTACTCTTAATCTAGTTTAGGCTGATGTTTGGGTATATGTCTGATTGCTTGGAGAATTTACTTGGATGCTGCATTTTGTTCTGGAGAACGTTCGAATCAACACCTGAACTGCGAGCTATAATCACTCAGCTTTTAGCAGTTCGGGAGGAAAATAAACAGGTATCTGAAATATCAGCGATGTTAACAACAAAAAAATAAAAAGTGTAGATACACTGGAAACAGAGATGGGTCTGTTAGCTAATGAAGACCAGGAAAAGGCAGACATTTTAAATAACTATTTTTCTTCAGTATATTTTAATGAGGATCCTATGACAAGAGATATGCAAATAATTGCTGCAAAAAACTTGCAGATAACTTTGTGATTGGATGACTCGACACAAGGTGCTACAGCAGTTAAAGAAAATTAATGTAAATAAAGCTCTGAGGCCTGATGGTATTCACCCATGAGTACTTAAGGAGCTAAGTGGGGAAATATGTGAACTACTGTATTTAATTTTTCAAGATTCTTTTGTTTCAGGTATTGTACCGGAGGTTTGGAGGAAGGCAGATGTTGTTCCTATATTTAAAAATAGTTCAAAATCCTTTCCTGGAAATTATAGACCTGTGAGCTTAACTTCTGTGACTGTGAAAATATTTGAACAGCTATTAAGGGATAATATTCAGGAATTCATTGGGAAGAACTATTATTAGCAATAATCAGCATGGTTTTATAAAACATAGGTCATGTCAAACTATCCTAATTACATTCTATGAAGAAGTAAGTAGAAGTGAAGATCAGGGTGTTGCAGTGGATGTGATCTACTTGGATTTTGCCAAGACATTTGATACGGTTCCTCACAATAGGTTAGTGTTCAAACTAAAAGAAATTAGTCTAGATGAATGTTCTTGTTCTTGGGTAGAACATCGGCTTAAGGATAGAGTACAAAGAGTTGTCATTAATGGTAAATTTTCAGGCTGGACAAAAGTGTTAAGTGGTGTCCCTCAGGGTTCTGTTTTGGGACCGCTTCTATTTAACATATTTATAAATGATCTTGAAATAGGTATTGAAAGCCATGTATCAGTGTTTGCAGGTGACGCAAAACTTAAGTAATACAATGTGAGCAGGATATTGCTTTGCTGCAGAGGGATTTGGATAGATTGGGGGACTAGGCACTAAAATGGCAGATGAAATTTAATGTAGAGAAATGCAAAGTTAAGCACTTTGGGGCTAAGAATGCACAAGCAATTTACACCCTAAATGGTAGTAAACTAGGGATAACCGCACACGAAAAGGATTTGGGAATTGTTATAGACAACAAATTAAGCAGCAATATGCAATGTCAATCTGCTGTTGCTAAGGCCAGTAAGGTTTTGTCATGTATAAATAGGGGCATAAATTCTCGTGATGAAAATATAATTTTGCCTCTTTATAACTTGCTGGTAAGACCACCCCTTGAATATGCTGTGCAATTTTGGGAACATTTTCTAAAGAAAAATATCATGGCACTAGAAAAAGTGCAGAGACAAGCTACAAAATTGATAAAAGGAATGGTGCATTTTAGTTACGAAGAAAGGTTAAAAAATGTAAATCTCTTTAGTTTGGAAAAACGGCGCCTGAGGGGGAATATGATAACATTATAAAAATAAATTCGGGGCCAGTACAAACGTTTATCTGGAAATCTATTCATAAACAGAGCTATACATAGGACACAAGGTCCCACATTTAGGCTGGATGAAAGGAGATTTCATCTACGCCAAAGAAAAGTTTTTTTTACAGTAAGAGCAATAAGGATATGGAATTCTCTGCTGAAGAGGTGGTTTTGTCAGAGTCCATACAGATGTTTAAACTGCAATTGGATAAATACTTGCAAAAACATAACATATAGAGATATAATTTCTAATTAGTGGGGTAATAGCTGCTTGATCCAAGGAGATATCTGACTGCTATTTTGGGGTCAAAAAGTAAATTTTTCCTAGTTTGTTGCAAAATTGGAAGCGCTTCAGACTAGTTTTTTTGCCTTCTTTTGGATCAACAGCAAAAACATATGTGAGGAAGGCTGAACTTGATGGACGCAAGTAAATTTTCAGCTATGTAACTATGTAACTATATAACTGTTGGCAAGCAGCCGGATCTGAAAGGTCAAATGGAATGTCCCAATTCAGGAGAATCTGTGAATGGCCCAGCGGTATGAGAAGCTAAATAGAGCTACATTAAAATATTTACTGGTTGTCCGGGGTCGGCCGGCAAGCAACAAAAGCAAAGCTACCATCATCACCGAACTGAAGGAGGGCAACTAAGCCAGCAGCATGTAGCTCAAATATTGGCTCAGGTCAACGCAGAGCAGAGGACACAACAGATTATTGTGAGACAGGTAGAGACGGCATTGGTATCTGGATCTACAAATGGAAAACAGCGAAGAAAAATCAACTACTCTGCTTTCAAAAATATTGTTGATGGCAAAATGGATATAGATGCCTACCTACAGGATTTTGAAAGACAGTGTGACTTAGAGGAACTAGACAGAGACAAGTGGGTAGTCATCCTCAGCAGCAAGCTGTCGGGCAGAGCAGCTGAGGCGTACCAGGCAGTAACCGACTCAGACATACACCATTATGAGTGGGTAAAGGATATTTTGTTGGCCCGGTATGGTGTAACACATGAGGCATTCAGGAGGAAATTTCAGGGGCTCAGGAAAAACCATAAAGACTCTTTTGCTGAGTGGGTTTTTCAAATGCACCTGGCAGCCAAAAATTGGAACGCTTGGCTGACAGGCAACTTCTCTGGAGGATACTTTACAACTATTATTACTGGATCAGTACTTTGATCACACTCCAACAGAGATCAGAGACTGGGTGAGGGACAGTAAACCTAAGACAGTGGAGGAAGTAGCTAAATTGGTGGATGAATACCAGGATGGCAGGCGAATGAAGCTCAGCAGAGAACAACCCACTTTCAGGCCCTCATACCAGGTACAAACCGCACCACCACCACCCAGACACACTCCTTTAACCCCAACATCTGCTCCAGCACCCACCTGATGTCCTACCTTCGTATGCCACAATTGCCAACAGCCTGGGCACTATAAGCACAACTGCCCTAACCGGAACAGAGGAGGTTGGGAAAGACCAGCACCTCAACCCACTAGGGTGACTGCCTATTGTTTCCACCTGGAGGTCCCCAGTGACCCAGACCACAGCGAGGAGCAGTGGACGACTCTGCGTGAGGCAAACCAGTCAAGGCTGTAGGTGACAACCGGGAGCATCATCGCCAGTGGGTCACCATTGACGGAATAGACACACAGGGCCTGAGAGACACGGGCGCCACCCTCACCCTGGTACAGCCGCACAAAATCCATGCTCAGGCCCGCACCAACAAGACAGTAGCCGTAAGGGTGACAGGGGGAGCCTTCCATAAGCTCTTCACGGCCCGGGTGAACCACAACTGGGGCTCGGGAGCCAAGCATCTGGAGGTGGTGGGCATAATGAAGGAGCTACCAGCTGAGGTGTTGTTGGGAAATGACTTGGGCTGCTTAACCTACCAGCTCACTGACACTTACCCAGTGACCACCAGATCGCAAGCCCGCAGGGGGGGAGCTAGTGCACTCTGAGGAACCTCTCTTGATCCTCCCTTAACCGAAGCCCCTCTCCCTTTGTCAGAACTTAACTATCGGCTTCTCAGATATCTGACACTTCCTGGTTCACAGACCAATTACACACCCCCTTCTCTGACACAGACACACCCCCTTCTCTGACACACTACTTAGAGGGACCACGCCTGATTCAAAATGCTTGATTATTTTGAAAGCTTCCTGCTAGATCAGACTGGCTACAATCAGGCTCTCACCTTCTACTGACTATGTGTAACAAACCTGGACTGTTGTAACTGCTGATCTCCACTCTCCTCCCAATTGACTCGGACTGCCTTAGGATTCTTTCTGCTTCTCAAGGCTCATCATCTTAAACGCAAGTTATACTGTTGGATGATTACCACTCTGTTTCGCACTCCAGCTTTCTCTAAGTGCCTTCCTAATGAGATTGATTGGAAGTTATACTTGTATTTAATACATGAACTTATTTACATGGATTCATCCTATGAACTTTCCTGATAAATACAAGTTACTAAATTCATGCTCGTGTTCCTTAAAGCTACAGGAACTCTGCTTCTCAAGCTATCTTCATATTGTATTTCTTAAAGCTACATGAACTATGCTTCTCAAGCTATCTTCATATTGTATTACCTAAAGCTACAGGAACTCTGCTTATCAAGCTATCTGCATATTACGTTCCTTAAAGCTACATGAACTCTGCTTATCAAGTTATCTTCATATCGCCTTCCTTAAAGCTACATGAACTCTGCTTATCAAGCTGTCTTCATATTGCATTCCTTAAAGCTACATGAACTTTGCTTATCAAACTATTTTCATATTGTAATCCTTAAAGTTACAGTAACTGTTCTCAGCAATCTACCTACAAGTAAAATTCCTTAATGAAGAAATGTTCTATTTAAATCCCAATAAATTGTTCTGATAATCCTTTAAGGTTCCTCCTAATTATTTCTGCAGTTGAGTTCCACTCCAAATCCATAGGAAGTATTACACCCATTCTGGGGTAACCCCCAGGCTTATGGGCAAGAACAGAGGGCAGACCCCACACAAGAAGGGTATAGGAAGGAGGCAGCGTCCCCCCAAGGAGATATAGCTCAGGAAAAGTTTGAGTGGGACAAGGGTTTGTTATAATGGGTAACAGGGGGGATAGGTAGCAGATAGCTAAAAGGCAGTTGGTAGTACCCCATAAATCGAGGTCTGAGCTGCTCCCCTAGCAGAAAATTTGGGGATCCGGAAGACTAAAGACCGCCTGACCCAGATCTTCTTTTGGCCAGGGGTTACACGGGACCTGCAGGATAACTGCAGGACGTGTGACACCTGCCAAAGGATAGGGAAGAAGGGTGACCACCCGAAGGCCAAGTTACACCCTTTACATATCATTGAGGAACCCTTCCATAGGGTAGAAGTGAACTTGATAGGGCCCCTCAATAAGCCCAGCATCTCGGGAAAAAGCTGTATCCTCACGGTAGTCGACTATGCTACTAGGTATCCTGAGGCTGTAGCTCTTTCTAATATAGAGGCAGAGACTTTGGCCGAGGCTCTAGTAAATAATTTTACTAGGGTTGGTTTTACCCTAGGAAGTTTTTTTCTTATCAGGGGATTCAATTCACTGCAATTGTGACCCAACAGTTATGGCAGAGTTGCGGAGTGAAACCACTGTTCAGCCCTCTCTACCATCCCCAGATGAACGGACTCTGTGAACGTTTTAACGGCATGCTCAAGCAGATGCTTAAGACGTTCACAGCTTCCTGTTGGCAATGGGAAAGATCCCACCTCCTGTTTGCCTACCACAAAGTGCCCCAGGCGTCTACAGGGTTCTCCCCCTTCAAACCCGTATAAGGGAGAAAAGTCCGGGGACCCCTAGACCTCATACGGGAACACTGAGAGGGTAACACAGGAGAGGGAGGAATACCTATTGTGTCCTATGTTCTGGAGTTGAGGAACCGCTTGCAGACGCTTAATGACTCAGTTCGGGAGAATCTGCAGGCGCCCCAACAATGCCAGAACAGGTGGTATGATAGGGGTGCCTGAGATAAAGTCCTAGAAATAGGGCAGAAGGTATTAGCTCTGAAGCCGTCTAAGAAAGACAAGCCTCAGGCCGCCTGGCAGGGACCTTTCCGGGTAGTGGAGCACATAAGTGACACTACCTACATCATAGAAAAATGTTCGGATGAAAGGATATGGAGATACTTTCATGTGAACATGCTTAATTCCTACTTTGAGCGGGTGGAGGATGAATCGGCAGTGTGTGCCCCTTCGTTCGAGGATAGCGAGGGTCTTCCCCTACCTGACTTGCTCGCTCTTTCTTCCGGTACAATAGAACAAGTCAGGCTAGGCAAAAAAATTAAACCCCGTATAAAGAAGGCAGAGGCCTCTCAACTGCTGCGGTCCATCACGTTGAGACCCAGGGAGAAACTCCTCTACAGCAACAACCGTACCGTATCCCTGAGGCCGTTAGAGAGAATATGCTGTCTGAGATTCAACAGATGTAAAAGCTAGGAGTTATAGAGCCCTCTCAGAGTCCTTGGGTTTCTCCGTTAGAGCTGGTACCCAAGTGAGATGGCACGACTTGCTTCTGTATCGACTACCGGAAGCTTAACGACAGGACAGTAACCAACGCCTACCCCATTCCCAGAATAGATGAGTTACTATACCCTGTTCCAAATTATTATGCAAATTCTATTTAAGTGTCACAAAGATTAAATATTTTGTTTTTCAGTTTAACTCATGAATGGCATTGTGTCTCAGGACTCTTTTGATCAATGAAAACAATCTCTGACACCTGTATAATTAGATTGCCACGTGAGCCCAATTTAAGGAAAAACTACTAAAGGAAGGTGTTCCACATTAGTAAGCAGAGCACCATTTTCATGCAATATGGGGATGAAAAAGGATATCTCTGCTGCCGAAAAGAGTGAAATAGTTCAATGCCTTGGGCGAAGTATGAAAACATTAGATATTTCACGAAAACTTAAGCATGATCATCGCACTATTAAGAGATTTGTGGATGATTCAGAGCACAGAAGGGTTTGTGCAGATAAAGGCACATTGAGGAAAATTTCTGCCAGAACCATGCATCGGATCAAGAGAGCAGCTGCTAAAATACCATTACATAGCAGCAAACAGATATTTGAAGCTGCTGGTGCCTCTGGAGTCCCACGGACATCAAGGTGTAGAGTCCTCCAGAGTATTGCAACTGTGCATAAACCTTCTATTCGGCCACCACTAACAATGCTCACAAGCAGAAATGGCTGCATTGGGCAGCAAAATACATGAAGACTAATTTTCAAACAGTCCTGTTTACTGATGAGTGCTGTGCAACCCTGGATGGTCCAGATGGATGGAGTAGTGGATGGTTGGTGGACGGCCACCCTGTTCCAACAAGGCTGTGACGTCAGCAAGGCGGTGGTGGAGTCGTGTTTTGGGCCTGAATCATGGGAAGAGAGCTTGTCGGCCCCTTTAGGGTCCCTGAAGGTGTAAAGATGACCTCTGCAAAGTATGTGGAGTTTTTGACTGGTACAGAAGGAAGAACTATGCTTTCCGTAATAAAATCATCTTCATGCATGACAATGCACCCTTGTCATGCTGCAAAGAATACCTCTGCATCAATGGCTGCTATGGGGATAAAAGGAGAGAACGTCATGTTGTGGAATCCATTCTCCCCTGACCTCAATCATATTGAGAACCTTTGAAGCATCCTCAAGCAAAATATCTATGAGGGTGGGAGGCAGTTTACATCCAAACAGCAGCTCTGGGAGGCTATTCTGACATCTTGCAAACAAATTCAAGCTGAAACTGTCCAAAAACTCACAAGTTCAATGGATGCAAGACTTGTGAAGCTGCTATCAAATAATGTTAAAATATAACGTGGCCTGGTAAAATGTTTAAAAAGTTAAAATGTTGTTATAAGTTTGATTGAAATAGCTTTTGATTTCAGTAAATATGCTGCAAACACAACAAATGACAATTTTCAGTTCTTTACAACCTATAAAGTGTTTTGAAACTTACTGTGCGTAATAATTTAGAACAGTGCATTGTATGTTTTTTATGTTTAAAAAAATACTGTTATCATTAGGAGGTTTGTTCAATAACATTTGAATTGTACTCTTAATAGTTGATAACATGATAATTGTGCTGACTGTTATTTACATCAATTATTTAGGTAAATTAGAAAAATATCATTTGCATAATAATTTGGAACAGGGTGTAGATTGTATGGCTGGGGAGAATTACTTACTTCCCTAGATTTGTGCAAAGGTTATTGACAAATCCCCCTGGAGCCGGCGGCCATCCCTAAGTCTGCATTTGTTACCTTATTTGGGCTATACCAGTTTAAGGTTATGCCGTTTGGGATGAAGAATACCCCGGCAACCTTTCAACGGATGGGTGACAGGCTCCTAGAGGAGGATTTCAGGACTTCGCATGTGCGTACCTGGATGATATTGCCATCTACAGCCACACATGGGAAGATCATCTGGAGCACATATCTAGGGTACTGAAGCCAATTCAGGTAGCGGGGCTCACTATGAAGCCTGACAAGTACCATGTTGGTATGGCTGAGGTACAGTATCTCGGCCATAGAATAGGGTCGGGCAAACAGCGACCCAAACCTTCCAAGGTAGAAGCTATTGCCAACTGGCCCCAACCCCATCCCAAGATCCAGGTATTAAAGTTCCTTGGAACCTTGGGATACAACCTCCAGTTTGTTCCTGAGTACAGTGCCCTGGCCAAACCCCTCACCGACCTGACCAAAAAGTCACTTGCCAAACAGGTAGCATGGTCCCTGGAGTGTGCAGCCGCTTTCCAGAAATTCAAAATGGCGCTGAGCGAGGCACCTATGTTGGCCGCCCCAAACCATACTAAAAAGTTTCTTGTTCACACAGATGCCTCTATGTTTGGGCTGGGAGCCGTGTTGAGTCAAGTGGGGGACGATGGGATGGAGCACCCGGTGGAATACCTCAGCCGGAAACTATTACCCAGAGAGGTCAGCTATGCAACCGTGGAGAAGGAATGCCTGGCTCTTGTATGGTCATCCCTTTACTTTAATAACAGACCATAACCCCCTCATCTGGTTAAACAGAGTTGCTTGAGACCCTACAATTCACCAGGCAGTACAGGCCAGGCAAACAGAACAGCAATGCTGATGGTTTATCTTAACCTCAACTGACTTCCCCGGACATCCTCAAGCCAACCCAACATGGTCTAGGTAGGTATGCCGACCAATGGAACTAAGGGGGAGTAAAGTTGTTAAGAACGCTGGTATTTCAGATACCTGTTCGCTTTCAGTTCCTCCCTGCTAAAAACTGCGTGATTATAGCTCGCAGTTTGGGTGTTGATTCGAACATTCTCCAGACAAAAATACAGCATCCAAATAAATTCTTCAAGCAATCAGACATATACCCAAACATCATCCTAAATCAGTTGAAGAGTACAACATGAATTTGCTCAGGCCATCTGGCCGGTTTATATGCAAGTCCCCATGCAAAGGATTTACCGTGACATATTCCAGGGGGATTCCCATGGAACACACTGTAACTACATTGGTACACTACAGTGGCATAAATCGGCAACTACATTGGCATAAATTCTAATACACCCCGAAAGTACCCCCAAAACACATGGAATCCCCACAACAGGCACATCCCCTGATAGCCCGAATCTGGGGAACCAACATATCCAAAAATCACCCAGATCAGTACAGGGGTTCTGGATTTCCATGGAAGTCATAATTTGACTGACCGCACACAAAGTCTCATGCTCAAAACAGTTCCACAGTTCCAGAGGTAGCGGTCGGTCTATTTCGGGGAGTTCAAATCCACAAACTGTTCCCCTGGCTCATGGGTAGTGTTTGTTCCCCTAGTTCATGGGAACAAATCTACCAAGTAGCGCTTTCCTGGCTGTTCGTCGAAAAGAAGCAGGCGTTCGCGAAGTTGACGGCGTTCGGGAAGTCGAGTGTTCGATTTTAGTTCTGGACACTCGACGAGCAAGTCCCGCTGCCTCTTTTCGCGCGACAAGATGGCCGCTGTTTTCTCCAGCACGGCCCTGCAGTGACACTGCTCTATTATCTGCAATTTAGGAGTTTAATCACTTTTGTTTCTGTTTATGCCGTCCAAGTAACACCTTCCATAGCTGTGACTCACAAAGCCTGCATGAAAAAGATGGATTCATTTTCAATCAGATTTAACTTACTTTAATGTTTTTTATCTCCTGCCTTGCAAATTGAACTTTAATTACATGCAGGAGAATCATACAGGATGTAGCAAGCTATTAACAGAGGAGGAGATTAAAAATAATACATTAATGTGCAATAACGGAAGCGTACACATTAGATGACACTTTACAGGAAGTGTTTACGCAGGCTGTGTAAGTCACCCTCAGGGAGGTGTGCCTAGAGCTGCATAAACAAAATGATTTAACTCCTAAATAGCAGATAATTGAGCAGTGAGACTGCAGTGGCATGAGCTATACATTAAACTGCTTTATTAAGCTAAAGCTGTTTTGGAGACTAGAGTGTTCTTCTAGAATCCTTCCTAATCCTGTTTTAGGATCGTGAATTCTAAGCTTTCAAGCTTTCAAGCTTTTTTTCCTCTTCCCTCCTTTGGTCTACTGCATTGCTGTTCTAAGATCTCCCAAATTTTTTTGTTTGACAAGCCATAGAACCATGTTAGTTGTTTTTTTGTTACCATGTACAAATAATACAAGGCTGTATCTCTAACTTTTAAGCTTTAGTGTCTTTGCCTCTGGGGGGCTTCCATATGTACCAAATGCACAATCTACCCAGTTTATAATAAATATTAAAATCCAATCACAACATTTCATGATGTCTTACTCACCCATAGCATGTACACCCTCCATATGATTAGGTATAATTTGTGACTCTCTCCTTGATTTTCCTCCTTAGTTATGTAGTCCTCACTTAAGCAGGAAGAAAAGACAAAGACTGTAAGCAAATACATGAAAAATAAAAAAACAAAAAGGAGCACACATAAAGAAATATTGTTTATTGAACCAACTATTCTATATAGAATGCACTAACACAGATTCTCAAAAGAATAAGTACCATGAACGTCAAAGTCTTCATAGCTACAATATATTTTCTTAGCACCTCCAGTACAAACAGTAGGAAACAAATTAAAAATAATAGTCTACGTGAATGATAATAACTCATGAGACATATTTGAAAAGAAAGACATGAAATGCATTCTTTATGGTAAAATACTTTGATTGTTATTATGTACCAAAATGAAACTTATTTTAGTCTGAAATACATTTCTCAGATACACAGAACTAACATAACTGTAGATGCCTCTTTGTTACCGTTTTCCAGACTTTCATCTTCCTATACATTTTGAGATGCAAGCAAAGACCTTGAAAATGGCTGTAAAAAAAAGAAAAGCCTCTAGCTATTTTGTAAAGCCCATTGTTTCTTTTACTTGAGAGGAAAACAAACCGTGGTAGCTAACAGTAAGCAAATAGAAGGCAGAATGCAATTCCAGATCACCCTGTGTTAAAATCAGTGAAAAACTTGCTGCCTTCTAGTTCTGGTGCAAGGTAATCTTTAATGTTTCAGAACCTATTTTCTTTAAATGGGCACTTTAGGCAACACCACCTTTGGTTAATGTAATGTTTTAGTGTGTTCTCTATCTATGTAAAACATGCTGCTTCAGAAAAAACGGGTTATGCTTACATTGCTAGAGAATAGACTTGTAGTGGCTGTCATCTTTATGTTATTGCTACTCATATAGAAGAATCAGATTCAACAAGAAGCACAGGATTGGTCTGAGATTAAGGATGATCTACAAGAGGGCTGAGAGGTTGCCAAGAGGAGACTGTTTTTTGTGCTGGATTATGTGTAAATTTAAAGCTTTCCCTTTGCTTTTTTTATTAGTAACAGTAGAGGAGCATTATCTCACACAATAAAGGATTGTATTAAGCAGGGCTGCTTAACCACCCCTGCCTCGTAATCCCCATTACTACCAAAAAGTGAACATTGAAAACTACATATTTATGTGTATATTTTCTGCATAAAAATAATGTGCATATTGAGTGTATACAGTTATGTAACTGCATGCAGGGTTTAGATATATAAAAACAATTGGATAAACTTTTGAAATTATTTAATATTTTTGGATATACTTTTAAAATGATTTTTTTTTCACATTTTGATAAATTTAAAATAATTTTCAAATATTTAGATTTTTTTGACATATTGAGATTTTATTATATGATATATTTTTTATATTTCATGTTTTTAAATTTTTTTTTTAATTTTAAAATGTATCCAAACTATTACATAATTTAAAAAGCTTATCCAAAATTATTGAAGTAGGCCCAATGTTAGAAGCGGTGAGGGTAAAAGGAAGTTTAAGATTTGTGAGGACTTAATGTCAGAGTGAGATTACGTAGGGTGCTCAGTGTTAAAAGGATTAAACATTTGAGAGGGATTATAGTTGTGCTATAAGTAAAGTGTTGGGGATTATTGGGTTTAGTTATAATGTGGGCTGGGCCGGCGCGTCCATAAGGTGGCACAAGACTGCCTTAGGGTGCCAGAGCAGGGTGGTGCAAACGTCTGAATCCCATGCCTCTTGCTGGGGACTTGGATTTTTAAAATCACTGTAACCTACTTTGCTCTCCCTGCAGCCAGCAGCTTAGCAGTGAAGTCAACTGGCTACTTCTGATGATGTCAGAAGGACGTGACTTCACTGCTCTTTCCTTCAGACTCCCCAGCGGAGGCTCTAGCTCTTCCCCCCATCGTCCAGGCTCCAGCTCCTGTTCAGGCCTCCAGAGATAAGGTTCCCCCGTCCAAGGTAAGCCTCATGGAGGGGGGAATACTTTATAGTTTGTTTTTGTTTACTCAAAATGGTTTGGAGTTTTGTTTTTTAATCAGCCCCCTCCCAGTGCACCCTTCCACTGCCCCTGTGTACCCTTCCACTGCCCCTATGCATCCCCTCTACTGCCCTTCTCACCCTCTTCTGCCCCTGTGCCCCTTCCATTGCCCCTGTGCCTCCTCTATTGCCCTTGTGCCCCTTACAACACCTCCTGTCCTCTTTACACATTTTGTCCCCCTCTACACCTCCTGTTCCCCTTTATAGCCCCTGTGCCCCCCTCTATAGCCCCTGTCCCCATCTACTGACCCTTCCCCCCTCTACTGCCTCTGCGCCCCCCTCTACTGCACCTGTGACCCTCTACTGCCCCTCTTCCCCCTCTGCTGCCCCTGTCCCCCACGACAGCCCCATTGCCTCCCACCACTACCCCTGTGCACCCCTCTACTTCCCCTAACTTCCTTACTACACATGCCTCCCACTACAGCCTCTTTCCCTCCACTATAGCACCTGGGTCCCTACTATGACCCCTAACTCAATTACAGTCCCTATCACCATACCACAACCCATTACCAGTGCCCCTCCCAAGATTAGGTTATGAATCTGCCCCTGCTCTGTATGTCTGTGTCTATATAACTATATGTCTGTGTATGATTGTATATGTATGTCTGTGTTTTTCTGTATGACTTTGTCCGAATGTCTCTCTATGCCTTGTTCTGCATGTCACTGTATGCCTATGTCTTAGTATGACTGTATGTCTGTGTCTGTATTTCTCTGTATGATAGTGTCTGCATGTCTCTGTGTGCGCCTTTTTTTTGTCTGTTTGTATGACCGTGTACCTGGATGTGTAGATTGTATGCCTGTGTGGTTGTGTGTGTTGCTATACATCTATGTCTAAATGGCTTGGGAGGAAAAAGACACACAAAGGGCCCGGGTGGATACACATACACACACACACACACACACATACACACAAAACAGGCTGAAGGTAGAGAGCCACAGAAAGGGGCTGTGGGAAAGAAAGACATACAAAGGGCCTGGGGAAGTAAGAGACACACAAGGGGGGCTGTAAGAGACACACGGGGGGTGTGACACACTAAGGGGAGATAAAATACACGGAAGGGATTAGTAATTCAAGAAGGGGGTTACGAAACACAGGTGAAGACGCAATTTTGGATTAGAGGGGAGGAAAGTTGATGGAGGGGGGGCGAAATCCTAAATTTGGGACTAATGAAAGTGTTTATTTAGGGTTTTTGGAGGAGATAACTTTTAGTTTAGAGGAAAGGTTTGTTTCTAGGGTTTGGAAGGTTATTTGCATCCTCCTAGGATTAATATTAGAGTTGCAGAGCTGTTATACTGTTAAACAGTTATGCATCGTTGAGAACTCTTCTATGGTTTTCAGTGAACATCATTCACTGCTGTCCTGCTCCCCATACAAGACATTTACTGTGTGAGAGTTAAATAGTGGGCAGATGGGAAGTGATCTCTTCTACTTCTTCTCCAGCCTCACACACAGACAATGTAGGAGCTGGGATAGCTCTGAGTTTTACACTCTCTATAACTGTTGCTGCAGCTCTGTTATCAAGCATAGGAAACAGACTGGACTACAGAGAACACTCGCTAAGGCTGCGTGTACTCATCTCTCACCACCAGCTCACTTTAGATAAAAAAAAAACAGGTGCCTTTGACAGGACATGTGACTGTAAGCAGGCTCTTATTCTGCCTAATGGAAAATGCGGCTCTGGCATGAAGGTGAAAAAGAAATATAGCTATTTTTAACCTTGCAGTGTGCCTTTTCTAGCAAAGCTGTTAAATGAAAATGTCAAAACAGTGATCAGTTATCTTTACAAAATGGCTAACATGCTGCAGGATTCTCCTTGGTATGTCAGTTTGTTGTCTGCGGTGACATCTGCATACACAGACACAAAGGATCAGAAAGCCTGCAGGTAGGCCGTAGTCTGGAATGTGACTATACACACACAACAGCAATGCAAGCAGAGGTCAAACTGCTAATTGGGGTGCCTGGAAAGCCATCTTCTATCCAATAAAGGAGAATGAAATGTAGCTTTTATTTAAGCATCATATACTTCAGCAAGGAAGGAAACAGAGAAAGCAAAAAATGTAAGTCTAATGCATTTCATGCATTGGCATTTTGTCAAAGACCTGTGATAGAGGGAGAGAGAGAGAGGTAGGTGGGTAGATAGATAGATAGATAGATAGATAGATAGATAGATGCTTTGAAAGTTGATTAATCCAAAAGGACCAAAGACAAAAAAACAAAAACTCTTGACTGCACAGTTTTGTCCCTTTGTGATCCATTAGCATGGCAAGATTCTGGCACAGTATATATATAGCTGCATTGATGCATAATTATGTAGAAATAGAAAGACAAGAGCCCGTACTTTCAGACATCTCTGCATCCTTTAGATATCCAAAAATATTTGTAGTTCATGGGCACAACATTGGGCACAACATTTGCAATATACCAATCTTTTGAGCCTTGGAAATAAAAAGTATTATTTTTGCTAGTTCGAGAGACTAAAGGTTCCTGTGGTTGAATACCATTACTTCAATCTTCATTTACCTTAACCATATTTAATTGCTATAGGACTTTATCCTATGTCAGATGCTTACTATATAACTTTTGTGACAGTGATTATCTTTTGTGAAAGACATTGGTTCTCATTTTCAAAAGAAAAAAAAAACGATCAGACTATTCATGTCCTCAAATCCTCAACAACTGGCATATCCATTTCAAATTTCAATGGGGCAACACATTGTTTTTATACCATTGACATAATTAAAACAATCTTTTGATGTTCATATTTGTCTCATCTCCTCTCTACCTTACAGGGACAAAACACTGCCTAAATCAAAGTTAAAAATCACTGTAGATATGCCCCCAAATAAAAACAAAATATAGCATGCATTTAATTATGCATTTTTTAATTGGGGGAATATTTAAAAGCAGCTTGCAAAAGCTGCAAATCTCTTGACTGAAGCCTTTGCAATACCTTTCTTTTTTTCTTTTTTTTATAAATTCTTTTTTTTAGTTTTTCAATATTTGATATAGTGAAAACAGGGGATACAAAATAAAGAAAGGGGGGGTACATATCAGGAAAATACAGCGTAATTGGTAACGGAAGTGAGAAACGTGTCACTTGAGTGTACAGCATATTACATAGGTGTAAATTGTACAAATATAGAGGTAAGTCAGTCCTCTATATACTTTCAGGTGCTAATAGGTGTATGGGTGACACCAAGAGACATTGTGGCATTGGTAATTCCCTCAATGTAAAGGACTTAGTAAAATAAAACAAAATGGATGAATCAATAAGGTTTAGGTTTACAGAAAGGAAAGGGTATACATCCATGACATTGCCTAGTTGTTGTTACAGATAGGCTGCTAGCTCTTGGCATTTTGCGGTTGTGCCCTGTGTCCCGTCGCTTGTTATTCGGGTTTGTGCTGCCCCACTCATCTTTCTTTGGTATTGGTTATTTTGTTAGGCGAGTAGGTGTGGGATGGGCGTGCAGGGGTTCCGCAGTGATGGTTCTTTGCGCCACCATGTATTTGGTCGAGCAGTGCATTTTCTCCCTGATGCTCCCTTTGTGGGCTCGCCCTGTGGTTACTGGGGTGGTGGCTTTGGGTGAGTGTCTTGTAGCCAGCTGTGTGCATGCCATGGGTGTTGGTTGCAGGGACAATGGGAAAGGGGGCAGGGTAGGGTGGCGGTTCTCCCCAAATTGGGTATGGTTGGGCATTCCTCCTGAGAGTTCATCACGAGGGTGTGCTGAGAGTATGTGTTGGTGCCTGGTTCAGGACTATGTTTTGTGGTCTTTGTGCAGACTGTTCCCTTTATAGGGATGCGCTTGGTCCTTAGTATGTTCGTGTGTTGTTGAGGCCAGTGCTGGTCTCGTGTTTGTGTCCTTACTTTCCCGTAGGGTTGCACCCCTGGAGGAGATGTATTAGGGGGTAGAGCAAAGTAAGTAAGAGTAGGACGTGCCCTGCCCCTGCGCATCACTCTCCCCCAAGGAGGGGATGGAATGGGAGGGGTTCCTGAGTTTAAAGGGGAGAGGGGAGGTAGCAAGAGGGGATGAGGGGGAGGGGTTTAGGGGGAGGGGAGAGCAGGAAGGGTGGGGGAGTGTGGAACGTGTCTGAAGGTGGGGTCATTCAGCTGGTGTATCCATGGTTCATTTGAGGTCGGTTTATATGTGTGTGCCAGTGGGAGTGCTACTGGTTAGGTTCTCCAGGAAGGAGAGGGTGTTTCTTATCCCCGCCCTTGCTGAGTGTCCATGTTTCACCAGGCCCTTGCGAGGTGTGTCCAGGAGGTGGGTGTGTTAAAAGCTGTATTGTGGGTTGTTGTTTCTTCGTATACCATTGGTGTCCCAGAGGTCCCATATCTTATGGAATGTTTTGTATAAGTCATTTAGTTGCGCCATGAGGTTATCCATCGAGCTGGTCTCATTGATTTTGCGCCTGACCGTTGCCATCGTAGGGATTCTCTGATCTGTGCACAAGTCTGCGATTGCTCGTCTTGCTGCAAAAGTGATTCTGGCGGCCAGTTTGTTCTTACTTCTAATGAGAGAGTGATTTGGTTTGGACAGCAACATAGTCCACGGGTCCGCTGGTATGGGTTTTGTTATGACCTTTTCCATCAGGAGATGTACTTCGGTCCAGAAAGGTTTCAGCTTGGAGCAGTTCCACTAGCAATGTAGGTAGGAGCCAGTCTCCCACACATCTTGAAGCATAGGTTGTTTGGGAGTCTGCCCATCTTGTGGAGGTGGTATGGCATCAAATACCAGTGGTGGAGCATCTTGTGTGCCTGTTCTTTGTGGGAGATGCACACTGTGAGTGATCTGGTCGCTTCCCATATTTCTACCCAGTCGTTTGGTTCTTTCGCTGGTCCCAGATCCAGTTCCCATGCCGCTATGTATGTGAGGTTAATTTGGGAGGTGTGTGTCGATAAGGTGTTATTAATAGTGGAGACTTGGCTGGACTGCGTTGGTGCCAGGAAGCATTGCCTTTCAAATTTTGTTGGTGCCAATCTCACCTGCTTGATCATGGGTGTGTTAGATAGGTTCCCAAGTTGCATATATTGCAAGTAGTCAGAGGTTCGTAATGTGTCTTGATTTGGGAGGTCTTGGTATGCGAATACTTCACCCTGGCGGTATAGGTGTACCAAAGAAAAGAAAAAAAACAAAGGGAAAAACAGTGTGGTTCACCACAAAGTGATAATAATAAAATTAATACAAACTGAATCACGTAGGTATATTCTGCCTTAGAAATATATCTATAGGAAGAAATATAAAAATATATAGTGTAATATCATCAAAACATATAAAGGGTGAGGGTGGTAGAGAACTCACAAGATTAAGATGAATTCAGGCATATCTCCCTTGATATTAGGGAATTAGAGAATTGTAGAGGACCTCCAGCGATGAAATTCTGGATAGAAAGTAACAGGTCTTCTGGCTCACTCCAAATAGAAGGGAGAAAAAATGATAGTGCAGATTGTATAAAAAAATAACAGTTTATTACATGTATTGTACTTACAATGTTTCAAAACAACTACAGCATATCTCCACACCAGGTGGTATCCACGTGTTTCAGCTAGTCCAATCACAGTAAAGGATTGCAGGCAGTACCAGCAGCAATAAAATAAAATAAAAATTCATATGAACAATTGAACAGTTCCAACGTGTTTCGTCCTCTTCTGGACCTCCTCAGGGATGTGTGGCTCTGATTCGGTTGAGTTTCCTTTTATATCCACCAAGAAATAAGAAAATTGCTTGCCGGTGATGGCGTGCGTTCCACCTTGGAACGCATTCTATTTCCGCATGACGTCATTTCCGGTATCACAAACCGAATGAAAAATCAATATTCACTACTGATTGACAGCAATAACAAATAGAACTAATTTAAACAAAGGAATACATGATGTGTCAGCTTTATATCAATACAGTATTTCATAATATAGGAATTGAGCATCACAATATTAGAAATTCAAGCCCTTTTAAAGAAATTTGATATTTATTATCTTTTATATTAAATAGCTGGACATTAAATATGCATATATTAATCTATCAAATTGAGTATGTAGATATGATATAATTTGGGAGGCAATTAATTGTTATGCTCAACACCTTTACAAAAACATAAGTATATATAAATAAACAATAAAATATTAAACAAAACCCTTTATTGCTCTAGAATGAACTAAGGGATCTTTCTGTAATTAGAAAAACAAATATTAGTGGACAAATATTAATTACAGTAGACAAATATTAATTACACCTGTTATATATTTAGATCTGGATAAATAAAAATAAATATAAAAATAAAAATGCAAATAAAAATATAAATATAAATATAAAAATGAAAATAAAAATAAATATAAAAATAAATAAAAATAAATATAAATAAAAATAATAATAATAATAATAATAAATATGAAAAAAACAAAACAAAAAAAACCTCAAATAAGTCCAGCTAAATCTATTTCTTGATTTAGGCCATATTTCAAAGTCTTTAAATTAAAGATCCATTGGGCCTCTTTAGTTTTTAACAAAGTTTCAATATTTCCTCCTCTCCAGTGCTTCTCTATTTTATCTATCCCAATCGCTACAAATGTATTCCATTGAAATTGCGGACAATGAGTACAATGTTTAGATACATTATGCTCTAATTTTTTATTTCTTATATTTTGAGAATGTTCTAATAATCTAACATGAAGTTTTCGAATAGTTCGACCAATATATTGTGCTCCACAACCACATTGTAATAAATAAACTACATGGGTGGTGGAACATTGAATTAATTTTTTAATATGATAAGTTCGTTGTGTGTATGTACCCGTAAATGTATTAGTATTCTTTTTTTGAAAAGTACATGTGGAACATTTTCCACATCGAAAAAAACCTTGTAATATCTTATTAGAAAAAATATGCGTAGGTGGTGTAGGAATAGTTTTAGCAGTAGGGAGTATACTAGGAGCCAATTTGTTCTTTAAATTATCTGCTTTTTTATAAATTATAGTAAATTATATTTGGTAAAATATTATTCAAAAAAATATCTTTTTTTAATATATGCCAATGACGATTAATTAGATTTTTAATCTCCCGAGCTTGAGAGTGATATTTAGTCATAAAGGCAAAATCAAACTTATTTCCATTTTTATTTCTTAAAACATTAGCATTTGTTTCAGTAAGTAATTTATCATGATTTGTGTTAATCAAAGTAGATTCTGCCTCTTCAACTGTTTTTGAATCATACCCCTTTTCTATATATCTATTTTTTATAATTTCTGATTGGGTTCTAAAAGTGTCTACGTCTGAGCAATTTCGTCTCAGACGTGTTAATTGTCCCTTCGGGACATTTTTTTAACCACATAGGATGATGAGAACTTGAATAATCTATAGCGGTATTACAGTCTGTATTCTTAAAAAAAGTTTTAGTTTTCAGAATATTATTTTCTACATAGATCGTTAAATCTAGAAAATCTATATGAGTAGTATGACAAGGAGAAGTAAAACTTAGATTGTATTCATTATGATTAATATATGAGATAAAGTTGTCTAAACTAGTTTGATCTCCCTCCCAAATAATAAGGACGTCATCTATGTAGCGTCGCCACAGAACGAGATTCCCCCCAACGTTTGACCCAAAGTCACCCAACTGGATTCCCAATAGGAGACATATAAATTGGCGAAGCTGGGGGCGATACCGGAAATGACATCATGCGGAAATAGAATGCGTTCCAAGGTGTAACACATGCCATTACCGGCAAGCAATTTTCTTATTTCTTGGTGGATATAAAAGGAAACTCAACCGAATCAGAGCCACACATCCCTGAGGAAGTCCAGAAGAGGACGAAACGCGTTGGAACTGTTCAATTGTTCAAATGAACTTTTATTTTTTATTTTATTTTATTGCTGCTGGTACTGCCTGCAATCCTTTACTGTGATTGGACTAGCTGAAACACATGGACACCACCTGGTGTGGAGATATGCTGTTGTTGTTTTGAAACATTGTAAGTGCAATACATGTAATAAACTGTTATTTTTTTATACAATCTGCACTATCATTTTTTCTCCCTTCTATTTGGAGTGAGCCAGAAGACCTGTTACTTTCTATCCAGAATTTCATCGCTGGAGGTCCTCTACAATTCTCTAATTCCCTAATATCAAGGGAGATATGCCTGAATTCATCTTAATCTTGTGAGTTCTCTACCACCCTCACCCTTTATATGTTTTGATGATATTACACTATATATTTTTACATTTCTTCCTATAGATATATTTCTAAGGCAGAATATACCTACATGATTCAGTTTGTATTAATTTTATTATTATCACTCTGTGGTGAACCACACTGTTTATCCCTTTGGTTTTTTCCTTTTTTTTTACTATTGTATTTTGTGTGTCTGTAAGGGAACACTCTAAAAACCTTGGGTACTCTGTGTATTATAGCACTAACAGTTAACTCCTTGTTTTCGGTATAGGTGTACCAGCCTGGAGATATCCCCCTGATCAAAATTGATTAAGTGTTTTGGGGTCATTCCTGGTGGGAATAGTTTATTGCAGTATATGGGTGTAGCCGGGGACAGATAGGAGGACAGCTCGTATTTGGGGTTGAGTTTGTCCCACAGTGCTATGGTGTGTGTGACCGCTGGTGAGGTGGGGGGCGGGAGCAGCCTGTGCACGGGTGATACCCACAGGTAAGAGGATGGCTGGTTCCAGTCTAAGATGTTGTGTTCCAGGTCCACCCATTGTTTGACCCATGGTGGTGCGTGCCACTGTTGGAGATGTGCCTGTTGTGTGGCATAGTAGTAATGCAGGAAATTCGGCAGTCCACGACTGCCTTGTTGTTTTGGGACACACATGGTTGATCTTCGGATCCTGGGTTTGCCGGACTTCCAGATTAATTTATCTATGGCGACTTGTAGAAAATCGGGGGAGGCAAAATCATCTTTATTCTTGCCACTCAGCCTAACCAGGAGATTCCCAATGTACCCCATCTGCATAAGTCGTCCAGCACCGTTGTGAGTAATGGTTTGTAGTTAAGATCATACAATTCTGCGAGGTTGACTAAATGTGGACTCAGAGGTATGTGATGGAAGTGGTTTTGATTTTGTAAGGGAATTGGCTCCGGTTAGTGCGTAGTAGTTTGGGTTCCATAACCAGGGGTAGCAGTTCCGATTTGGTCAGATTTATTTTGTAGCCAAATAGCGTTGTGTATTCTGCTATCAGGGGGAGGGTAGCTTAGGGGTTGCACAGGAACAGTGAGTGTTAGGAGGACATCGTCGGTGTAGGCCACCACCATGTATGTCTTGTGTGATCCAGATGTCCTGTATGTCTAAGTAGGTGCGTATGGCTTTCAGGAGGGGATCCAGGGAGATTGCAAAAAGCAGAGGGGAGAGGGGGCATCCCTGTCTGGTGCCATTGGTGATCATGAATGTTTGGGCTTTGATGTTGGGAAGCAAGAGTCGGTCTTTAGGGTTACTGTATAGCAACTTGAGGATGTTTGAGAATTCGTTGGGGAAGCCGACGTGTCAAATGCCTTCTCTGCGGCAAGCAAAAGCACCACAGATGGGATCTGATGATGAAGGGCATACCAGATTGTGTTGTAGACTCTCTGTGTGTTGTCTGCTGCCTGTAATTTGGGTATGAAGCCCACTTGGTTGGGGTGGACCAATTTGGGTAGGTGTGGGTTTATGCAATTGGCTAAGACTAAGATGATTTTCAGGTCTATGTTTAGGAGCGAGATCGGTCTGTTGTGGCCTGGGTCTAAATGGTCTTTGTCCAGTTTTGGGATAAGGCATATGTCGGGCTGTGAGCATGTTGAATGGAAGGGGTTACCCTTGGAGGAGCGAGTTCAGACCTTCAGACATAGGTGTGGGATAAGCTGGTCTTGAAAGGTTTTATAGTAAATGGCGGTAAATCCATCTGGGCCCAGGCTCTATAGGGATTTCAGGGTCTTAAGAACTGTTTAGATCTCTTCTCCTTCTATGGGGGACGCTAGTTGTTCTGTGGCAGAGGCAGGGAGGGTGGACAGGTCAAAACGGTCTAGGAACAATTTGATTCGGATTGTTTGTTCCAGTTCAGAGTCCAATGTGGGCATAGAATGGTTATACAAGGTGGAGTAGTAGTGTAGAAAAGTTTGGGTTATTTTGTCAGGTTGGCTGATGAAATCTCCCTTCTGGGTGCAAATTTTGCAGATTCTTTTCCTCTCCTCTCATTTTTGAGGCACCGTGCTAAGAGTGAGTCAGCTGTGTTGCTCTTCTCATAGAATTTCTGCTTCATCCAGACTTTTGAGCTCAGTTAGGGCGTCCGTTAATGCTTGTAGTCTGCGTTTTTTTTAGAGTGGTGACTAGTGAGAATAATAGTCCCTTTATCCTTGCCTTGTGGGCTGCCTAAACCATGGTGGGGCAGGAGGTTTCACCTGTGTTTAGGTCAAAGTATTCCTTGATATTGGTTGTCAGGGTTTGAATCAATGATTTGTCTTGGAGTAGTGCCAAGACCAAGGGCGGGTTAGGTTCGGTAGCGTTAATGTCACTGACACTTCTGCATGGTCCGACCATGCTAAATTGTTTGGGTTACCCAGGAGTAGGTTTTGGGTGTGGTGAGAAAGCCATCTATTCTAGAGTATGATCGGTGAGTGTGGGAATAAAAGGTATAGTCCAGCGTTGAGGGGTGTTGAGCACCAGGTGTCTAGTAGGGTTGTGGATGTGACAAAGTTAGCAAAGAGTTTGTCGTTTTTGGTTGGCAGTGGTGTGCGACTCGGTTGCGCCCTGCAATTGATGGCTGGTGTATGGGTGGCATTGAAATCACCTCCAATTATCTGGTTTTTGGTTGAGAGACTCAGGAACTATGTTTTAAATAGCTCCCAGAACGTGGCGTCTGGCTTGTTCGGAGTGTATATTGAGCAGAGGGAGAGTTTGATCGTTCCTATGTTCCCTGTAAGTGAAAATAATCGTACGTTGGGGTCTTTTCTGGTCTGGATATCCACTAGAGAACAAGAGTTGCGGAGCAGGATTGCCACTCCTTTTGTCTTTGGCTCTGGAGAGTTGGCTAGGTAGCAGCACCTATAGTGTCGGTTTATCAGTGGAAAGTGTTTCCTGCTGGTGAAGTGTGTCTCTTGGATCATGACCATGTCCGCTCTGGTGCAGTTTGCCCATCTTAGTATTCCATGGTGTTTTCCAGGGACATTGAAGCCTTTCGCATTGATGAGATAATCTTGAGTCTGAGGGGTGATGGTGGCATGTTGTTTTGGGTGGTTGGGGCTGGTTGCTAGAGGGTGATATAGAGGGGCGAGATGGGGGGGAAGTAGATGGTGGCTAGTATGGAGGGTTGAGAGGTGGGGTGGTACAGAAGGATGGGGGGTGGTTTTGGTCGGCAGGCAGGGAGGGATCCCGCACGGGGATGGCTCCCTTCAAGGAGTGGGGGACTTGCGTCTTCTGGCAGAGACAGTGTGTGCGAGTCCGGGAGAGGAAAGAAAGGTGTTAGCAAACGGTGGCAGCCATCGCTGTCACCTGCCCTAGCGTTGCGTTATGTGTTTGAGCTAGGAGAAGGATGTTTTTTTGGGAGGGAGGTCATGGGGGAAAGAGGTCAGGGATAGAAGAGTAAGGTTTTGTTTTAGGTGTACTGGAGGGTGGAGTTTGTTGAGAGGACCGACCTGTGTGGTTCTTCTGGTATGGCTGGGGAGTCAGCGGTGTGTATTCCTGCTTTATAGAAATTGACCATGGGTGTAATGCACAGCTCGAACTAATGGGGGGTCTGCGGTTGCAAAAGTACCCAGTATGATTGTAACGGACCGCCTGGCACCCCGATCGGGTACCTCCGTCAATCGCGGCTTCCTAGTGCTTGCGAGTACCATAAGCTGGAACACCATAACCACCATAAAGCCCATGAACCACCGCAGCTTGGTTGGGGTCTCGTCGTCCTCCACCCACCCTGGACCCAAGACCAAGATCCAGCTTCCAGTGGGCAGGCCTCTCCTAGTCCAGAGAGCATAGCAGGAACAGCTCTTAGAAGAGCTAGTGATTATGCTCAGTGGAGTATTGCGATTTGAGTTCCATGAACTCGACAACAAAACACTGCTGAACCCGTTTGACTAAATAAGATGGCTGCCGCCACGTGTTCGAATGTCGAATGGGGGCCACTTCAACTACTTCAACACTTTGACAGTATCTGAAGTGCCACTTCGACCACTTTGAAAGTTCAACGAGCCATTGTTCACAGTCCCAATAGGCACAACTAGGGTCTCTCAGCTAAAATAAATTAAAGGTGCCATAGTCACAGGGTAAAAGGCTGGCAAGTAGTCCCCTCCAAGAACCAGTGGCGAAGTTGCTTTCATCACAGTGCATATAAACAACAGGTAACAAATATCAAACATCAACATGTTATGATGCTAAACATAATAAACATTGTGCCGTTAGCTACTTTTCTCGTTTGCTTTTCTGAGGTGAGGAAGTGCGTGCACACCATAATAGCCTTGATTTTTGTTACTTAATAAACATAGTATTTTTCCCCATGTTGGGGGGTCCTTGTCATGTTTGTGATCTTCCTGCCTAGGCTAAGTACTTATAGCCCAATAGTGACTTAATTCTGCTAGTGATTTATTTTTCCATAGTCCCCAGTGCTGGTGTACCCCTCTACAATGTGGTTGTCCTTTGACATTTGGAATATGGGGTTTCCAATCCGATCACATTTCTAAGGGGAGGGGGAGGCTGTCTGCGTACATCTCTGCACCCGGAGTGGGGCAGTGTACCTAAGTGCTGCTGTTGTGTCATATTTTTCTGCTTTTTATCCAAACATTCCATAGCTGCCTGGGTGCAGGGTCCCAGTGGTTATATGGTGCCATTATTAGTTTCCTATGTGCGGGTCTACAGTGCTGTGTCGCTCTTATGCTTTGTTATGTCCTTACGTGACCTGTGTCCGCTAGGTCCCTATCTGGTTCGGAGCCCTGAGGCTGAGGGGGGGTGGGAGCATATCATTGTATGGCATTGGCTGTTAGTTGGTATACTTGACTTGGTCCGTGGTTTTGTGGGTAGTGCGTTAGTCCCCTAAATTATGTTCCGTGCGTGGGGTTTGTCTATCGTCTGTAGGAACATCCCTGTTTTTTTGCTCCGTCTCGGCTTCTATGGGAGTGATAAGGCGGTTTCCTGGGTCACCCTGGGGTCGTCTTCGTGGGTCTTGCTTCCCCCTTGTGGGTGCCTCTGTCCCTCCCCGGAACAGTGAACAACCCACCCATGGTCTGCACTTGTATGGCATTGGCTATCAGTTGGTATATTATGCCTTAGTTTTGCTGTTAATGACACAACAAGAGGACATAGTCTTAAATTAGAGGGGCAAAGGTTTCAAAATAATATCAGGAAGTATTACTTTACTGAGAGGGTAGTGGATACATGGAATAGCCTCCCAGCTGCAGTGGTAGAGGTCAACACAGTGAAGGAGTGTAAGCATGTGTGAGATAGGCATACGGCTATCCTAGATATAAGGATATATTTGGGGTGCTCAAGTGCTTCTGATGACTGTGGATTTGGCAGGTTCTCGGCAGAGCTCTTGAGTTAAGCTGCTATTCCCCTGCTCGGTCTGCCTCCCAACCCCTCCCTTTCTAACATTGTCCGTCCTTTCTGTGGTTTTCCACTGACAGACTTTCTGTGGCTGTCCAATACAGCTCAATGAGAAGTCTTTGCAAGACAGGTGATCTGACTGACCTTTGAGTTTAGCTCCATCAAGCTAAACAACCAGGAAGTATTAAGACCATTATGATTGACAGCCAGGCAGGTGTAACAAGGTTAATTTATAAAAGTGCCAATTCCTATTGAAGTGTATTTTTAAAAAAATTAAATAGAGGGGACACACATAAGATATATCAGCAAGCTAGTGTGCTTTAGGGGTCTAGAGTGTTCTTTTAAGGGATTAAAGCATTAATGAATGGGTTCATCTTAAAGTTTGCAAGTTGGTGCCCATTCACTCTGCCCTTGCACTTCCTAATCAGGTTTAAGGCTGAAATCAGGAAGCCTTCTACAAGGCACCTCTGAATGGGCAGGCTGAATGGGTGCTAACCTGCAGACTGTAAGGTTAAACTGTTAACTGTGATAAAGTTGTTATGGTGTCCAGAGTGGTTCTTTAAATATTTTAAATTATATTTTTTATTACTTATCTTTATTGCTTATCTTTTTAGTATGTTAGAAAGTGTATTTTTTTAAGTGTATACATTTGAAAATATTCAATTTAGCTTCACTGAAAGGATCATGGCTGTCGGTAAGTTATAACGATGTTAAAACCTGTTGAAATCAGTGTTTATGAAATCAACTGTATTAATAAAAGCCAAATAATTTATTTAAGTTCACCTTAAATTATATAATTTTGCAGTCACTATTTCTCACGTACTGTAATAAAGTAAAACTGTAATCTTTTCTGGTTATTGTCAAAAACAACAATCCATTCTAGTTGGTGCCTCTTCTAAACTTGAAACTTGAAGGTGTAATTTAGCAATTTCAAAACCTTGTATCCCCTAGCAGAACTGCAGGTCCCTCTGTTCCAATCAATGTTTGCATAATTAAAATCTTTAAAGATTCAAGGATATCCAGATGAGTATCTTTTTCTATTTTAAATAACTGCTGACTTTCGTAATCAGTACTAATGTTTGGGGGTTTATTCCTACAAGTAATGCAATGCTGCTTCTTTTATTTCCCTTGCAAATTTGTACCATGATGGCTTCAAACATATCACTCACATCATCATTTATCTTTTTGTTAAAGCTAGAATTTAATTTAGGTTTTAATGATAACAATACAGCTCTCATATTTTCATAAAGTGAGCTGGCTTTTTTTTTTTTTTTATTTACCCATTTTTATGATAGATGCAAAATACCTGTGATAACATTAAAAATCATTTTAAATTAATATTAATATCTTCTATGTTAATCTAATTATTATGTTAATAATTGCTGCTTCATTATTCAACTCGGCATCCATTGTTAGTAAATCTACACCACGCAAACACACATCTCCGTGTTCGTATATACAGATAATGCATAAATGCATATGCATTAAATGCCTGCTTGCTTCCTCTGGCTTTTTGGGTTCCTTATCTGAGTTGTATCTTTACTTGGAGCCTGGGGACATATGAATTATGCATTCACAGGCAGAGAAAAAAAGAGAGAGAGTCTGATAGCTAAGGACAAGTCACAAAGACTGTCAGGTAAGGACAGAGAATAGACTGGCAACAAGAAACAAGTGACAGAATGCTTCTGCCAGGTGTGACAATCAAACATATGTATGGCAGAGGCAGAGTGAGCCATCCACACAAGATTAAAGCAAGAACACATTCTGATAAACCAACATGATGGGGGGCCTTCAATGACCAACTCCACAGCCAATTTGCCAATCACTCAGTTTCTGAAAGAACTGAATATGATTCTAAACTCCAACATAATGACAACCTAGAGTGATATACTTCAAATGTTAATGCAGGGATTATAATTAAAAATTTTTTTATTATTATTATTATTATTATTTTAAATAATTATTTATTTATTTTGCAACTGTGCTGACTGTAATGGCATAATAAACATATTCTTAACTTTGGCTCTGCAACAGCCGCTCTAAGTTTGCCTTGATGTTCACCCATGGGAAATTTACTGCAAAAAAAAGCTGCAGTGTTGAGGATTAGCAATCACTGAAAGAAAATATCACTGATGTAATATATTTCGCTAAGTTTCTAAAATACCTTACTAACAACGTTATCATCATAAAAGTTACATTGTCTGATTTCTTCATATTGGTACTCATGGGTACAATGACAAAATAGCCCAAGCTAATTTAGCTGAAATATTAGAATACAAATTAGAACATATTAGAACAGCAGTTCCAAACTGTGTGCCATCCTCTCCCCAGTCAGTTATGCAGGACCTCTCCGGCCCACTAGCAGTTTAATGCTGGCAACCAGCAGGGGAAGGAGGGAGAGAGGACCCAGGGGAGCTCTAAATAATATAATAATTTTTTTTTAAATTAACATTAACAAACTTTTTATTAATTAAAATAATTTTTTTTTAAAAGTATATATTTATCTGCCCTCCTACCCCCACAGACCCACAATAACTCTCCCTATACACACAATTAACCCCATACACACACATTACCCACCATACACACACATTACCCCACCATACACACACACTATCCCCCCATACACACACACTGCCCCCTCCATACACACACTGCCCCCTCCATACACACACACTGCCCCCCCCACACACACACTGCTGCCCCTCCATACACACAAACAGTACCCCTAATACACACACTGTACCCCTCATACACACACTGTACCTCTCACTCACAAACTGCCCCACATACACACACGCTGCACCCCTCTCACACACACACACACACACTCACTCCACCACTGACACACACATATTGCACCCCTCAGACACACTACTGCCACTATCCCCTACTACAGCCCCTATCCTGGCAGATGCCAGGTAAGTTGGCAAACTGTTCTTAAACAGTTTGACTACTTACACTGGGAGGGCACTACGCCACTACAGGCACCGTAACCACTACAAAGTGCTGTAGTGGTTATTGTGCCTGGATCGTTTCTTTAAATAATCTACCAGTGCCAACTTCTAATACTTACAGCCAAATGGCTCTGAATATTACACAGAGAAAACCCTAATGATCCCCAATACCAATCAATGCTGTATCTTACCGCACTATGCAAATATGGCAAAAGTTACAATGAGTCAACAATTACCAAATTGGGGACAAAACATGTGAAACTGGCAAAACAATAAAGATGTCAAAATACATTTTTGGTTATGCCCACAGAGATGTCAATATAAAGTTTAATTTAAGGTTCAATACAAATTTCAGTATATAGATTTTCTTTCCATATTCTCAACTGAAACATAAAAACTTCATGCTACAGCATTCTCAGTTTAGTGCGCAGAAATGTTAACAACGCTGACTAAATAGAAAGATTTTCTAATTGCTGGTATGTATGTAGACAGAAGAGTAAGATACAGTTAGATAGTATGGTATTCATTACAAATGCAGTAGTTTGCACAAATACTATTGCTACATACTTTCCATCACTGTCATGATAAGGTGAGACATTGTTTGTGGTATGTACATAGTTGGAGTGTGCATGGTGTAAAAGTACCAAGTTTCATACCTTTCTAGAAAAGTGCCCGTAGAGGCTCCAAGTCTAAGCATGGCTACAAGAGGTTTTGGTCATGAAAAACATGAATGGAGCTACTAGACAAGCTAATATAAGCAATTCCACAATAGTTATTAGTAACTGAAATAGTCTAATTCATGTTTATTGATTAATTAAACCACTTTCTTCACTTATCAGATTGTTGCATGCATTCAGGAACAAAAGCTTTTCTAACATTTTCATTTTGACTTTCCGACAGACTACTATTTTCAGTCCCTCGGCTTAGAAGACATTCTCAAGGTAATATTTTGGGACCATAAAACTTGGATTTCAGTGGACTAATTGGTGACAAGAGCCTATACTGGTAACATTATAAAAGTGCAAGATTACCTGCTCCATCCTGGCATAATTTTTGCCCCACATCAAATCTCTGTTATACTCAAAATTATGTTGACCTGCATCATTTCCATGACAGGCATTGTACACGTTCTTTTGCAAAAAAGTAATTAGCTTTGGCCCAACAAAGAAGTTGTTGTGGGCCGAAATGTTGTTTCGATTTAGCTCCAATAAATCTGCCCACTGGATGGAACTTGAGTGCCTGGACCATCATTACCTTTTTGCAAATCACATTGTGAGGATTGGCCAACCTCACACTGGGATCCAGGAGAGTACGGTATCCATATTGGAAACTATATTGTACACATTATGTCTTCAGACTAAACTCAGGCCTATGACCTGTTGTGATCTTTATTTACCCAATAATGCATTTCCTATATGTATTAATTTTCTAGCAACTTACTTCTTGGCTTCTTTACGGACTCCACTGATTTTTTTTTTCTGAACTTGGCTTGCATACCCTTTAATCCTTTGACATCAGACATTTCTGACTATTCTATTTCTGTATTTGTATGTTAGGCCCGGCCACCTATATGGATATGTAATTTCTTACTCTTTCTGATTGTTCTATCTAGCGAAGGTTTGCATGTTGGCATTGTGTACAATTCCCGACTAAAAGAAAGCTATCTTTATCAATACTTCATAGAATCACTCAATTCACCACATTAATAAAGTAGGAGAGGCCCATGTATGTCTTTCTAAAATAGTTCTGCACAAGGTGAATCAGACATTACTCTTTATCAATCATATTTGGGCCATCAAATTCCCTAGAGTATTTAACTATGCAGGGCTGAGATAAAGTATCATTTCTCTTGAAAGATGCATGCCTCTATTATAGTGTGATAATGAATGTCCTTCTCTTAACTCCTTAAGGACCAATACTTTTTTTTTTTGAGCTGCAGAGTTTGTGACCAAACCCTTGGCACTTTTGCAATGTGTTGCACTTTCTTTATAAGTGCACTTACAAATATATATATATATACAAATATATATATATTTAAAGAAGAAACAGAGCTTTTTTTTAAAAAAAAAAACCCTATATATGTATATACACATAACAAACCATTAAATAGAAAATAAATATTAAAAATATTGAAAAGAATGCTAATTTTTTCTCAGTTTTACATTTAATCATTTCTACACACCAAATGCATATAAAGAAAACTACCTCAAAATAGATTCACTAATTAATCTTGATTACTAAAATTCCCAATATGTAAAGAATTTTTATAAATTTTTAGAAGTTATAAAACAGATACTGCAAGGAGTGCATTAAGGTTTAACACTACAAAATTTGGCATGCTGAGATTGCAACTTTAATAGTATTCAAATTTGCTCGAAAAAGTATATATTTGTAGAAAGTACACCTCCCAGGCTATGTAATTAAGAGTATTTTTACACTTTTTATTTAACCAATTCATCACAAACCTAGGTCAATTTAGATAATTTTTGTTGTTGTTTTTTTCCATACCTGGTGTATTTTGGGAAAATTCACAGACCGCACACGTCCCACTACAGCAAAACCCATGTTTATATTCTACTGCTCTCAAGTACAATAATATCCTGCACATATACCCTTCACCCTAATCCTGCCCCTAACACTACCCTTAATACTGTCCCTAAACTAACTCTTAAACCTCTAATCCTACCATTAATCCAACTCCTAATCCAATTAATAATCAAACCTCTAAACCGTACCCTTAATCCAACTCCTAATCTTACCTATTTTTACTACAACTAATCCAACACATAATTCTATGCATAATCCAATTTTTAATCCTACTCAGAATCCAACCTCTAATTTTACTCATAATCCAAATCTAATGCTACTCATAATCCTACGTATAATCACCATTTTAACCCCAGTCCTAATCCCACCTGTTAATCCCAGTCCTAATCCCATCTTCTAGTTCCACCCCCTAGTCCCACCTCTCAAGGAATTCTCTCTGCTGATGTCAGTAATGACAGCAGCAGACGGATTTCCTTGCTCACACAGTACAGAGTACAGTGTGCTCTCTGTACTGTGTGATTGCAGAATGAGATAGAGAGCTCATGAGATCTGGCAGAGCCTATCACTGATCCTGCAGTAGGGGGCAAGCAGGGAGGTTTCCCTGACATGGAGTCACAGTGACAGTCTGGGGGGGGGGACAAAAGCATTTCTAAATTTACCACAGCAGCTTGATTGCATGACCATGGCATTTAAAGGGCTATGAGCAGCACTCTGTTTGAGTGGCCCCAACTGACTAAAAAGGGACCACCAGGTATCAAAATATACCTGAGGGTCTTATTTTTGTAAGCAGGAGGCTGGTGGTATTAATAGAAGTATCACAGCTGAACAATATTTCTAAGTCACAGTATGTAAAGGGCTATGTGCAGCTCTCACTTTGAGCACTGCACTCAGCTAATCTGTCAGTCTAAGGCTACTAATTGTGACTCTAGTTTACAGAGAGGACTCTCAGCTGTCGAAAGCTACATGGGGTTCCTTGGTTCAGGCAGGAATTTAACCTTTGCTGGTACTTTAACTCTATAATTGGGGATTAAAGTCCTGCACTGCATGATGGCATAGACTGTCATGTGGCCGTTAAGTGGTTAAAGACCCATTAATTGATACTGAGTAGTTGAGATAATGCCGGTGCAGCCCAACTGGTGGCACATGCACTTAGGGTCATCTGATGGGTGTTTCTAAGCAAGGGCCTGGTCAAAAGCAGCGGCGCTAAACCCTGACAGGGTCTCCCTGCATACCCCCATGGCATTTTGGTCAGTGCTGGGCTTTGCCAGCTGCATGTTATGAATCACTAAATTGGATTTTTATTCTGATTTGATTTTGGATTAAATTTAGGATCAATATTTGGTTTATAATTAGGTTTATGTTTAGGATTAGGTTTAAAATTTGGTTTATGATTAGAGTTTGGGTTAGGAATGGATTTATGGCCAGCATGGAAATCCCTCTGCTTACATCTTCAGAGAGAATATTTGCAATACCATTGCTAAGGTTAGGATTAAGATTAGGATTATGATTAGGATAAAGCATAAGATTAGGGTTTGGGCTACGATTAGTGTGATATTTAGGACTAAGGTTACATTTAGGATTAGAGTTTGGTTTATGTATACATATGCAGTATTGTCGTACTCAGGAGATATTGCAGAGTACAATTTTTTTTTTTAATGGCACACATTATGTTTAAAAATATGATGTGTATGTAAGAATTTTACATATATAGTGTCCATATTTTTAAATGTTATGTATTTATGGAGCTACTAAAATGCCCCAAACTGCACCACAGACCCATCTTTAATTTGCCGTTTAAAAAAAAAAAACATTCTGCATTAGGCAGGTTATAAATTCAGCACTGTAATTGCAAAAAAATTATTGACAAGGGAAGGCAAAGGGGTTTATTCGGTGCGCAGGTGATATTAGCTGAGTACGATTTAGTGATTATAGTAGCACACACCAGGTTTATATGGGCTTTTACAAAACCGTAAAAATAAAATAATACTAACATTTGAAAGAAATTGGTGCTAAAATGGCTCTACGATAAGACTCAAAATATGCCATATGACATACCCTGTGATGTCTACTTTCTACATAAGCCTTTATGGAGTTATTTGAAACTGTCAAACTGCTGCAATATATCCCCCTCCCCCCTCCCAAAATGTGGAATATGTCCATCGAATCTGTCTATCCAAATTCTAACTGCAAAAACGGAATTAATCAGGTCTCTTATATAGCACTGTAACTTCACAAGATAGAGGCAAAGACATACGTTGTGGGTATTGTTTTATTCAGAAGAGTTTGTTGAACATACTTTGGGGTGTTTGATCATATATCAGATTTGCAAAATGCCCAGTAAAAGTGTAAAACAAACGCACATAAAACAATATATATATATATATATACATTTCCCACAAATTCTGACATAAACTGGTGAAAACATGGCAGCACATTAAATGGACACTACAGGCACCCAGATAACGTTGTCTCATTGAAGTGGTCTGGGTGCAGTGATCATATCTCCTTATTCCTGCAACGTTTACATTGCAGGGTTAGGACTGCCCCTAGTGTCTGTCAATGCAGCTTCACAGAGTTTAACTCACACTTTGGAGGAGGATGTCCAGCATCCTCAAAATACCCATAGGAAAGCATTGATTCAATGCTTTCCTATGGGGAAGGCTTGATGAGTGTGCGGTTCTTGCTGCACATGCACATTAGGTTCCCCCTCGTGCTAACGAGCAGGTGAAGACAGAGCCAATGCCAAGGGACCTCTGCCCTGGAAACAGGTAAGTGTTTAATGCTTTTTAACTCTTTAATTGTTGCTAGGGGCCAAAGGCAGAGGAACACTATAGTGTTAGGAATACAGCTTTGTAGAAAATATTTTTTCTTATGATCTTTTAGTAAGATAATATATGACCTAAGTGATTCAGTGCTGCATCTGTTGATGCATTGCTACACATTTTGTTGCATGCATCCTGGTTAACAAGGTTTTATGATTTAGAATAGAAGATTCTTAATATCTGGCAAATAATATATTTATCTTCTTATTGTTTGGTATTTTTCATTCGTGTCCTTTTGATAATGCCAAGAGTTTGTTTATATTACATGGAATCATTTGTCCACTAGAGAGATTTAAATCCACTGTGGTTATTTGCAGTGATTTGTTTACTGCAGTGGCAGTGATATAGTTTAGAGTAAGACCTTTATTTTTATTCAAACTTATGTGAGCATTTTTTTCTCTAGCAAAAATATGAAAATAAAACGCTTATCTACAATGAATAAGAAATATCACGTAGAACAAACCAGGATTCTGCAGTATTTTAGGGTTCAATCTATTACACCAGTGTTTGATAAGAGGATGGACAATTATAACAAAATTCCATAAAACATAAATATTTTTCTAAGTAAAAGATTTAGTTTTATGTCACCCATCCAATTGTGACTTGGGAGATAGTGTAGCGTTATTAAGGTACACTGATCCTTCTACAATACTATGTAATATTTTCTACTTGTGCTGTAAATTGGCTACAATTAGACATTGACTCAATTTTCCTAAACTTCTCCTTACTACTCCTGGAGAGGTGCATCCTTCATTAAAAATAAGTAAATCACAATGTGAATGTATACTGCTTGATGAGACATGAAGGAGTTAACATTTACAGCATACAGTACAAACTAGTGTGTGCCACATTCACTGTTTGTGTTCCACATTTTACAGCAAAAATATAATTAATTATCACCATTTCTGATCTGCTTCCATAGATTTTCAGTAAATTATTTTCTGAAATATCAGGCAGATTCTATGGCATTTTCAAGGTTAAGGTTCCATAGAGATGTATGCTGCCACTCCCCACTGTCAGTGCATCATAACCATCTATACTAGCAGGGCCACCATCAGGGCATGACAACCGTAATTGGAGGGGGGAGAAGGCAATGAGAGGGAGGGGCAGAAGGAAATTGGAATGGGGGAGAAGAAGGAAATTGGAGAGGGGGGGAGAAGAAGGAAATTGGAGAGGGAGGGAGAGAAGAAGTGGAGGGAGGGGGAAAGAAGGAATTGGAAGGGGAGAAAGAAAGGAAATTGGAGAGGGAGGAAGAAGGAAATTTGGAGGGGAAGGAGAGGGGGGAAAAGAGAGAGGAGAGGGAGGGGAAAAGGAGGAGGAGAAATTGGAGGGGAGAGAAGGAAATTGGAGGGGAGAGGGGGGGAAGAAGAAAATTGGAGGGGGGAGAAGGAAACTGATGGGGGAGAAGGTAATTGATGGGGAGGGGGAGAGATTGACATCCATCACACACACACACTCAATGCACCCTTTGCACACAGAAAAACACACAATGCATTACACACAGACACACATACACAAGCAATGCATCCCTTACACACAGCTACACACAATGCACCCCTTACACACACTCAATGCATCCCTTACAGACGCACACACTGCATCCCTTATATACACAAACTCACCTTGCAGCCCTTACACATACAAACACAGATTCACACAATGCATTCCTTACACACATCAGGACATCCCCCACACACACACTCCACCCTCTGTGGACAAACTCATTGGTGGAACATGAAGGTGGACCCAGACCTTGAGCTGTGTAAAGGGCCCTAAAAAAATGGAGCTGCTTCCTGTTATCCCAGAACATTGATTTTTGTGACCACAGTTACAAACCGCCTCCAGAGAGCCTGTTCTACACCAGACCAGTGGAGCCAGATGGCAGCTAGAGCCTATCATCATCCTCATCTGGTTGTAAGTAGGCAATCTAGTATATTATTCGTGGCACTAATCTCTAATTTACCTCACATTAAAGGGACACTATAGTCCCCAGAGGCACTGCAGCTTAATGTAGTGGTCCTGGTGTCTAGCCTGTCCATGCAGGCCTTTTAATGTAAACACGGTGGCACTGCAGCACTGGTGTTAGTTAACATAGCAGATCATATGGGTGGGACATTGTGATGTCACATGGGGGGGCGGCAAACTTAAATTTTGCCTAGGGCGGCAAAAATCCTTGCACCGGCCCTGCAGACACTGCACTTTGGGCGGACTCGGGTGCAGGTACCGAGGGGCCCAGACCTTGAGCTGTGTCAGGGGCCCCAAAATTTCTGATGGCAGCCCTGTATACTAGTGTCTCAAATGCTAATGCTCAAGTCAGGCAATAGGAAATTTCCTATTTTCCTGTGTATATTGAGTGCTGTTTGATAAAAGCATCTGCTCTAATTAACATTCATCTTTCCCCAGCACTGTTTCTTCCACTACAGTGCAACTTTTGACCTGTTGAGCGGAGATTTTACTGCATGCCTTTTCCTATTCTTCCTTTTGTGCTTTGGTAAAAGCTCTACAAGAGAAGAAAAACATGTATTTCACTCTCTCTTCTGTTTTTTATTGTAATTCTTGGTTACATTTAATCGTGCTTAATAATGGTTTCTAAAGTATATGAATGACTATATGTATCTCACTTAATTCTGTCTCAGAATAACTTTCCAATGGCTTCATGAGCTCACAGGAGTCATACATAAACTGAGATTACATGGGTGACAAAATAGACCTGTGTTATTCCCCGTATTCCTGTGTTTTACCTGCTCGCCATTTGGAAGATCCAATATGAACAATTTCCTCAAAACCTCATCTAGAATGTTGTCTTAGAACGTTCACACCTCGTAACAGGGTGTCAAAACCACAAACCGCAAGGGAAGCCTCGGCGCATGCCGAACCTGGGTGGCGGCCCATTCGTTAATTGAACACCATCTAAGAGGAGCGTTCGTGGATTGCTTCCCACCTGGTTCGGTTCCTGAATGAGGACCTCCCCAGTGCCCCTTGGATTGTTCACACCAATCAATTAGAATGTTGGCAAGTTGCAACATAAGTGTGAAACCGCAAGGGAAGTAATTAATGAGTGCTTCCATGGGCGACCACCATTTGTATAGACAAAAGGCAGCCAGGAGGAGCATTCATGTTCTAAAAGGAGACAATGGTTGCACCCGGGGACTCCACGAGCAGAGATGGGTACCGTTCTGAGGGTCCCTGAGATTGGTGGGGACACACTATTGGAGACAATGGCAGTTTGGCAGGCTTACTTTAGCTGGGAGACACAGAGGCTGGAAACTTTCCCTCGATGGGACTCCCAGGTACAGAGGCTCATGGGATAAAGATCCCCTGGTCACCGGAGGTGGGAAACCCTGAGGATAGGTGGCAGGAACTGGGGACAAAGGGGCTGGAGTTCCTGACACATGCACAGGCCCCTGGTAGGAGGAGGACCCTGGGAGGGGGCACTGAGTGGCAGGAACAGGGGACAAAAGGATTGGGGTTACGATTGCGTAATGCGACCCCTGGGAGGGGGAGATCCCTGGGAGGGGACATTGTTGTTTTGTGTGATCCATCCCTTACATGGGGAAAGTATAAAGCCGAGTGTGGACAAAAAAGTTGTGTTGTACCCCCAGGACTGCATGTCGTCTGGTTACTGGGTGGGAAATGGGTCTCTCTGTATTATGACTGATTCCCTTCCAGGGACAAGACGTGGCAGAACCAGGGCAACTGGGCAGGTTGTCAGCAGGCCCGCTACAAGACCTCCAATGCATCACTGTTTAAAGTCAACCAGGGCTTTATTTAGTTTAATAAAGTAAATACATAAATAAAATAGAACATTAAGAATACATTCTATGCAAGAACAATCACACTGCCTCAAGGTGTAGCATTGTGTACTCATTAAAGGCTTCTGCTTGTACAGATGCTCCATAATGTATGTGCTTTTTCACCAAGCCAAATGAGCAACTCCATTATCATCTGGTCTTGTGGTAAGGTATTTTTCTGTTGTAAACAGTGCTATATTTACTGTGAGGCTGACAAGGCATTTGGCTTGGGCGGTACTTTCAGGGGGAGGTAAAAAATGCTGCCCCCCAAACACCCCGGAAGATATCTTGTCAGATACTTGCCTGGGGGCCCCAAAAGCTGGTCACCTTAGGGCTTCCCTGAGGTTGGCAGCTGATCAGCTTGTAGGCGGGCGATGAGGGAGCGATTTCCTCTGAGCTCTTCCTTGCGTGCATCGCAGTGATTCTTCACTAAGCGGCACGCTGAGCAGGAAGGGCTCAAAGGTAAGCACTCCTTCGCTGTCTGCATTGACAGCCAGCCCAGCAGCCCCACTGGAAAGCATCATGGATGATGTAGTTCCGGTAATATTCCGAGTTATGTACTACAAGTACGGAAAAAAACTGGCGCCATAATCACAACATTAGGATGCTCAGATGATCGAAGAGGATACTATCAGCTCATTGATTGGAGCAGAATATTGGAAGGTGGGAGAAACTTTCGTTTAAACAGCAGAACCCGGAACAGAAACAACACACCGATTGAGAAAGCCTACAAAGTAGGAGAAACGCGTCTCGGAAGTTAGAGGACTCAAGGAATTTTATTCATAGTTATTCTACTATTTGTTTTTATATTATTCATTGTTATTTTAACTTTAGTTTAATAAAGAGCACTGTGTGCACAACGTTATCCAGACTCCTCCACCGGGATCATCATGGCGAGTGTCACCCTTAATAGACGCTAATATGCTGCAACTTAGAGCCAGTTCCTAAAGGCTCTTATCAAGGTGAGCACTTTCACATTTATTTGCTTGACACCACCATTTTCTACTAATATACTGCACTTAGAAGATATATCTCCACCTCTTGTGTCCTTTTCCTGCAAAATATATGAAAGAAACTTGACCCATAAATCTAAAGGAAGAGAAAGGGGTGTGCATGCCACTTTGAGACACAAAAGCTATAAAGTTTAGAGCCTATAGTCTAAAGCAACCGGTTACCATTCAGTATCAGACTCAATTGCACTTGTCCTCTACCATGAAAGGCACAGCAAGGAATCGGGATTCTGGATATCACTAAGTATGGTGATTTTAAAACAATAGGCTATATGAATGATGTCAAGCACTCACATATGTTTAGAAATCCACGCATTTCTATAAATATTACATTGTGCACCGTGCATATGAATAGAAAAAGCTATTAAATTATATGTCCCTCAGTGACCATGGCAACAAATAAACACTCTGTAATGGGATCACATAACATTGCAGTTGAATACTTATTGGTACAAAAAGGCATCATACAGTGTTAGCAACATGAATCTGTCTATAAAGTTTACAGTGCATTATTGTGTGACTCATAGTATTTGAAAGGCTTAGAAATGTGTATAAATCATGACATATTGCTAATGCAAGGTTTTAAACAAATGCATATATTATCGTGCTAATATATACTATATTCAAATAATAATAATGCAATTCCGAGAACAATATATTAAATGGCATATTCACGTCATAATGAGCTGGCTCAGTAGGTAAACATCCAGGGGTAATGATTAACCCCATAGATTATGTATAGTCATGTTTTATATATGTCCATTTCAAAGTCACTAAGTCAGTGCCGTCAAGACTCCTGTTTTATATGCTTATGTCCTGGTGATATGTTTTTTGTAGTATTACAGGAGATTGATCACCCTTACATATTTAAAAAACAAAAACACTTTGGTAGGTCACTGCACTGTACATGCCTATTTTGTTCCTCTTCACAGGCTACCTCTGCTTTAGGGAGTTTTGAACCATTCAAGAAGTAAATATTATTTTAATCTATTGCATTGTAGAAGTGATGACAATTTATCATGAAAGTCTGGAGGGTTTTCTGGCAGAGGGTGAAAATATAATTATTTTCCATTTTGGTAAATTATCTGCAGATAAACTGCCTCATGTGAAGAAGCAAATCTTTGTAACAGTATAGGAGGTACATTTTATCTGCCTGTCATGATCAAATTATATTATTTTCATTTAAAATGCAACTTGACAAAAATACACATTTGTCTTTCTTTAACCCCTTAAGGACCAAACTTCTGGAATAAAAGGGAATCATGACATGTCACACAAGTCATGTGTCCTTCAGGGGTTAAAGTTTTCTTAATGTACATACTGTTTTCTTATCCTTGTGAGTGCCCTTCAGTAGATGTATGAATTATCTGACAATGAAACTTTAAGATTTTATAAAAATTAAGATGCAGCTCCGACTTGAGAAGGTGTATGTCGTAAAATGTAGTCAGCCAGTGATATTTACGTTCAAAGCTGGTGATTCACAGACACATTTCTAATTCTTTGCTTGTTGACTCAGATATTACCAAATAATCTATATATAGCACATGTTGATTTATCTGGACTCTATTCCAATCTACACATGGGTCCTTCCTCTGACCAAATAGTATTACCCCAATTAAATTTCTATCATGTTATTGTGCAGATAACAGACTAGTGTAGGTGACTCTATAAATGGTGACATCCACATGCATTTTCACAGCCTCAAGGGTAACTACAAATATTAAACTATTTTTACTCAACCCCCAATTTATGAATTTGGTAAAAATGCCACTTGACGCCTTTGGTGGAAACACTTTTTTCACTTTCATTTCTAATGTTTATCTTTCTACCCAGCCTTCCCTATTCTTACTGCAATTTTAGTCCCTGCAGGCTTTTCTTATATAGATGCATTCATTCAATCCATTTCTATGAGGGAATGCTGATTGACCAGACTGGCATTTGGCCTGCCCCTTCTCTGCCTCCCTGATGATCCTAACCGATCATCAGTTCCTATGATGTCAGCCAATGGGGTGGATTGGGGGCAGGGTCAGCACTCGCAGACTGGAAATAAGGTAAGTAGTTTTAAGCCTTTCTAAGGGGGCTAGTGGAGAAGGACAAGCCACCTGAATGGTGGATTTAACACTATAGGGTCAGGAATACATATTTGTGTTCTTGACCATATAGTGTTCCTTTAAATATAATCATTTTTGTAAGGTGAAGGTCCCAATAAGAGGGATGAAAATATTTTCAAATATGTTGACGTTATGGTGACTGTATTGTATATAAACTATGGATTAATATGATTATTTTACTGGCATAATAATTAATCATCAAAGTGTGGAAAAATGTGTCATAGGAAGCGATAGGGAATTGACCAAATGTAAAAATGTATAAATATTGTAAAAAGATGTAAAAATATCATATTTTGGAAAATAGTTGAGATGGCGAATTTCACAAAACCAATTCTATTTTTAAACGATCACAGTTCAGTGTTCAGTAAATGAATGCCTAAAAGTTTGCTCTACTTAAATTCAAACACTGTTTTCAAAGACATTAAAGGGTTAATACAATTTTTAGTGCGGTACATTGTACAATATTTTGCACCGAATCACTACAAAGGCATCAACTGCAGTCCACTGTTCATCATGAGATATAATTTGTTTGGTAGGAGACTTTGATCAAAGTAAAGTAAACGTAATCATGTTACTTATAAAAAAAGGTTTGCTATTGGAGGAGAAGGTTATATTTCTCCCTGCATTCCCGGAGTAAAGTATCACAAATAAGGCCAATTAGCTCCAGGATGAAGACATTTATTATGACATGATAATTACATGTAGCAAGGATGCAATATTAATGAGATTCATAGCACTGCAATTTGTTTCTACTCTGTAAACATGGCATTTTGCCATAAACAATGAAACATAGAAGACACCGAAAACAATGGCACATAAGAGAGCCACTTATCTCTCCTCCCTCCTCAATGCTCTCGACCTAAACATTAATGTGTACAGAAACCTTCAGATAAGTTATCCATAGTATTGCAGAACTAACTAATACAAGATCAAAGTGAATAGGGTTGCAGATGAGATGTTTAAATATTGTGATCTAAAATGCAAATTATATATCTGAACATGTATTAGCAGAGAGAAAAGCATTTAGTCCTCAGCCAATCAGTAACTGAGGAGAGAGTAAATGTGGCTTTCTCCACAAGCTAAAAATTACAGCTATTATTTTTATTATGCATGCTCACAGGTACTGTTTGTAAAGTCAAAGATCAGAGATTCAGACAAACAAAAACAAAAAATAAGACCTGCAATAAAGACTTCAAACTGTATGTAATTTGTACTGTTCTTTTTTAAATTTAGCGATTCTACCAACTGCATAATACAGAGGTAGGGGCCATAGGAAGGGAATTGTGTAATTTGGAGAGTTGGGGGTTCATGGACAGCGTCTTGATGACTTCTAGTAATTGGGGCCAGGGGAGTTTTAAACTACTATAAAGAGTAAAAGGGTGGGGGGATTGACTTTTTCATAAAGATCTCTTTAACCAGTGGTGGAACTATCTATCAGCAGTGCAGCAGGTGCATGTGCATAGGGTCCATTAGAGCTTAAAGGCCACCCTAAAGGTAGAGAGAATAGAGAGGACCAGTAGGCTAAACGTCTGACACTTTTCATTGCAGCCATCGTCTGCTAACAGTTAAAGGAACATTCCACAGTAAAATAAATAAATCACTATTTAGTTGATATACCCACAACTAATATATGTATGTATTTATTTATACATGTAATCAATGAGGGTATGTCTGAAAAGAGCTTATAAAAGACGCAGTTCTTCTGAATGCAGCCTTTGCAAGGTCTCCCCTTCTTCTCCACTTTCAATCTCTTTATGTAGAACTAACCAATCAGAGGTTTATCAGTGAGAAGCCTCTCAATCTGTTCCTTCTGTGCATGTGCTCATCTGCTCTTCCGCACACTGCACCCACGTTTGTGGAGGAACAATAGAGGACAGGGCTCAAGTAAAGCATGCATGCCACTTCTGTTAACTCAGGGGAGCTAACAGAAGGAGAAAATCAAACCTCCCTAGCAGTCTAACTGACAATCTTGGCGACATTGCTAATTCTAATTATAAAAGTGCAAATTCTTCATAGAAAGAAACTTTTAGAAAGTAGCTTTAAAGCGACACCGTTTGGGGACTTTGCCAAATTTGCAAGGACCCCTGATGGTGACATCTTCTCTAGTGATCTGGTGGCTGGTAAAGGTGAGATTTACTTACCTAATCCTGTCCCTTGCAAGCGCAGCCATCTAGTTATGGCTTGTCTTCTTCAACTGAAGTGCCAGGAGCCGATGTCAATGCTGAACTCTCTCGCATGTGCAAAACCGTTAGATCCTCCATTGTCAAAGCCAAATCCCTGCAGCCATCACTGGTGACAGCTGTCAGGGTTGACACTGTAGCTCTGCCCAGAGTCTTAGATAGTCGGGTGGTAGTCGCTACTTTGTCTCTGTATATCTCTAGACTGGGATGGAATTTCAGTCAAATTCCAAACCAGACAAAATATATATTTCATAAAGATTCTATCTTTTTACGAAATACACAATTTTCAGGGCTGTTTGTGGTTGGTGGTGACAGTGCTGCTTTAAAGTTGGATATTCCATAGACATAAAGTCCTTCAGGAAGCTTAAGTGAGATGAATGGCTGCAGTGAGCACTGTGTGGGTTTGGCTGCTGATAGAAACAGCTAGCTCCTCCCCACTTCCTTCCTATAATTGGCCACTGGGAAGCAAGTATCAAGATTTGTGACCTCAGGACCTAATTTTGGTACTGGCTGTGATACACGGCTATGAAAGAGGCAGACAGTAAACAAACAAACAGGAGTAGACATAGAAATATTCCCAATACATAATGATCCCTAGGTCCTAAATGTGTAAGGTTTTGGTTTGATTTCACCTGTGTTGCCATATATTGTGCCTTTCTAGTAAGCATATATTGTGCCAATAAAGTGTTTTCATTGCTCAAGAAAGCATTTGTCACGGCACACTTTTTTCTCAAGCTCAGCTCTGTTTCCTGTTTGTTGACTGCAAATTATATGATATTTGTTTTCTCAATATAACATCTATAAAATTAGCACTTGGCATGATATTGCAATCAACAATTCTTCATTATATTAGCGTATTATTTGAAAAAGGTGCCATAAGAATATTGGGGGAAATGTGCAAGTTTGGGTTATTTTGTTATGTTTTACAAAAAAATAATCATCGCTTTATACACCTGGTCGCTAATTTAGATGGCATTGCACACCCTAATTTAATGGTTTGTGTGCATCTATATACCACAATCTATTCCACACATATCAAATAGATGCAAGTGAGATTTGAATGTGACCATTGTGAATTGTTATGGATTTATGTGCATATTTTAAAAGCTTGGATTTTTATATGGATTAGTTACGTGATATTCTCTGTAGCTATGTGACTATATAAATACAGTGTATGCTTGAGAAACTGACACATGAAAAATGTAAGTTTGTATAAGAATAAGATAGGACCACGTGAGGCTTACAGTGGAACTATGATTCACAAATCAGGTGTGCCTTGGGTTGTGAATTAAATACCTCAGAGTGCTAGTCAAATTGCTAAAGTATATAATGGTGGAATTATAGTGTTGTATCAAGTATTCTTTCTCCTTACTGAGTGGGAGGCACCATCCTACATTCATTGCTTTATGCACACACAGCCCACTTATAGAAATATAAATACATTATATATAAATGCTCTCAGTTCTTAGATATAGAACAGAGCACTTAACAAAAAAAAACAAAACAAAAAAAACATTATCTGTATATTTCTAAGCTATTCCACTATCACAATACATGCATTACTCGTTGGGAAGTGCACCAGTGGGAATTTTTGACAGATGCACTTTAAATGTGTCTAGTTTATTTGTGAATGTTTAAGTCAGAGCAAAAGAGAGATGCTAAAACCAATATAACATATTCACTGCCCACTACAAATCTCCACCAAATTAGTATTGAGGTCAAAATCTATTCTGTAAAAGGTTTTAGGTGATAGTGCTGTTACTAATAAGCCGACAAAGCCAATAACATACAATTACAAAGAAACTTGAAAGATGGATCATGAAATACCATGGTAACACAAAGTCAATAATGTATAGCTAGGAAGCCTTGCACTTTACAACAAAGCAAACATTGTAACAAACCTCAATGTCAATGTTACATCTAGAACAGACAGCAGAACATTGTAATAATTTTTCAATTTTTATTTTTTAACTTTTTCCTTTTTTATGCGGCACTGGAGCATGTATAAGACATTATGCAGTTGTGAAATATTTAAGTCCTGCATTGATACAAATAAATCAAATGACAAAATACAACACATTGTTGCAGTTGTGCTCCTATTGTGGTTTAGCTGCAGTAAATGAGGGAAGGGAAAATAAGTCCTTCATTATCAAACCAAAATTACATTTCTATATATGTGATTTTATTTTTTTGCGGTTTACTAATATTTTATTTTTTATTTTTTTTCAAATAGTTTTTATTGGAAAACATTATTATTATTAATTTTTTTTGTAACATTACAACAAATTATAAAAACATTGTAATAAGGGTTGGGAGAGGGAGGGAAACTTGGAATAGGGAAGGGGAGATCCATCCAATGTGACGAATAATATAGTAATATATAAGGCATACAATTTGAGTGATACATTGCAACAATAGGACAAATTGTTACAGATTATAGGCTTTTTTAATTTCGTCTTCCCACATATCCCAATCATACTTCAATTGTGCAAAGAGGTATGAGTTACTTCTATGTGATATTCGTGCGCTTTATTTTCTAGGAGTAGGTTCAGTACTTCTCTAAGTGATGACATATCTTTAGATTTCCAGTACCTAGGCAAACAAGAGGTGGCCGCTATCAGAATGTGGCCTATTATTATTTTGTTAATTCTGCTGATGGACTCAGGGAATTTCTTGAATAAGCCAAGCTCAGATGTGAAAGTACCAATGTTTCTATCTACCTCAATGATAAGGTCATAAATCATTTTCCAGTATTTTGTTATTTTTGGGCAATACCACCATATGTGGGCCATATTTCCCAAACCGCCACAATCTCTCCAACACCGGTCAGAACACATGTTGTTCATGTTGTGTAGTCTGGATGGAGCTAAGTACCATCGATACAAAATTTTAAAATGATTTTCAAAATGGTCATAGCAAAAAGATATTCCCTTTAATGATTTAAAAAAACTAAACCAATGCTCTAACTCATATTGGGTGCCCAGCTCCACCTCCGAAGACAGCATGTGCTTAAGTTTAATAGTGGGTTTGGTATTATGTAGTAAATAACACATTGATATTATGCCCTTCCTATTTGGGTCGTGCAAAAACAATTTTTCCAATGGTGATAATTCTAACTCTTTGTAATTTTTATCTGTATCTGAGATACTATATAGTTCTTTCAGTTTCTCAATAACCAAAATGCATTCTTCCTTGCAGTCATTCATCAGTCTATGTTTAAATTGTAATTTTTCATATGATAAAATAGTATTGCCATGGAAAAAAACTATCTATATTGTTCAAGTGGTATTTCTTCATCAGATCTGAGTCCAAAGAGGGCATATAGTGTTTCAGTAGTTCGATCGGCATAGCCCTATACAGTTTCACTGAGTGGCAATTGTTTTTAAACACTATATCCCAGGCTTTAAGGGTAGTTTTTGTCGATAGAAATAATTTAGCGACTCCAGGCCTTCTTTCAGGACTCAACCACGTTAATTCTTTAAGTTGGAATGGGAGAATTTTAGCTTCCTCTATTTCCATCCATCGTGGCCTATTTACTTGACTATTGAAGCTAACGACCACTGCAGCATTCGTGGCAAAATAGTATTTCCGGATATTTGGCACTCCAATACCTCCATGGGATTTATGGTGCTGCAGGGATGTGAGCTTGATTCTGCTGGACTTGTTATTCCAGATGAACTTTAACATAACAGAATGCATTTTATTAAAAAAGGATAATGGGATGGATAGAGGTATAGTCCTAAAGTAATATAAAATTTTAGGAAGAATGGACATTTTAATAGAAGCAATTCTCCCTAGCCATGAGAGTTCCATCCGGCATCATCTCTCCATCTCTCATTGTAAGTCCGGCCATGCTTTCTTTAAGTTTTGGGCATGCATATTAGACAAGTTTTTACATAGGTTAATGCCTAGATACTCTAAATATTCACTTCTCCAATCAAATGGATAGATTGACTGTAGGGTGACTATATTGGATTTATTCATATGAAGTGGGAGGGCCTGGGTTTTGGATTCATTCAATTTATAGTAGGATACCTCCCCAAATTGGAGTATGATTTCTTTAAGAAATGTCAGGGATTTTTGGGGATTTTTAAGCGCTAGCATAACATCATCGGCGAATAGACCAATTTTATGGGTGGATCCTTTAATACTTATGCCTTCAATTTCTGGGGTCCTTCTGATTAGTTCGGCCAAGGGCTCCATTGCCAAAACAAAGAGAACCGGGGATAAAGGGCAACCTTGTTGTGTCCCATTAGTAAGGGAAAAGGTTCTTGATTGAAAACCCGAGGCCAAAACATGGGCTGTAGGGGCAACATAAAGTGCCTTTATTGCATTAATAAAAGACAATGGTATATTATACCTACTCCGTGTACTCCACAAGTACCCCCAGTGTACCCTATCAAATGCCTTCTCTGCATCCAATGATAGGAGCATAGAAGGAGTTTTTGTCAAATTAATGTGTTGGATTACATTTATGAACCTCCTCGTTCCATCTGGAGCTTGCCTACCTTGAACAAAACCCACTTGATCGTTATTAATTAGTAAAGGGATCAATTTAGCTAGTCTGTTAGCCAATACTTTAGAATACATTTTCAAATTATTATTGATTAAAGATATGGGTCTAAAGTTAGGGCATCTGTTTGGAGCTTTTCCTGGTTTCGGCAAGGTGACGATTTGTGCGCACAAGGACTCTCCTGGCATCTTCCCCCTGGACTTATAGGAATTAAACAAGTTAGTCATATAGGGAGTAAAAATTTGTGGAAAGGTCTTGTAATAAAGTATAGTAAATCCATCTGGGCCAGGGGCCTTTCCAGATGGCATAAGTTTAATTGCCTCGGCTATCTCTTCACCTGTTATGTCAGAAGACAGTCGAGGCAACGACACCTTATCTAAAAAACTATTAATTGTTGCCTCAGATGGTTGGGTGATGTTCGAATCCGATTCCAAATTATAAAGTTTGCTATAATACTCTGCAAATTGATCACTAATTTTAGTCGGGTGAAATATTTTTTGTCCCTGGTCATCTAACAAATATACTATTTTTGATTGGGCATTCACATGCCGGAGTTTAGACGCCAGAAGAGTTGAGGCCCTGTTACCTTTTAAATAAAATGTTTTCCACATCGTCTCACCATAAAAGTTGTGCGGTCCAGATTAACTTTTTGTATCTTAAATTTAATCTCTCCTATCATTTCTGATAAGGAAGAGGATGGGCCAGATTTGTTTGCCTGATTCAGATTGTATAGTTCTTTTTCCATATTTCTCAGATTATCATTATGGCCTCTTAACACAGCCTTGTGCGCATTCCAGGCCACATCGCCAGAAACTTCAGATGGAACATTGTCCAGAAAATAATCATTCAAAACCCTCTCTGCAGACGACCTATTTTCTATGTTGTTTAACAAATAGTTGCCTAATTTTCATTGTCTGTTAGGGGCAGAAGATATAATTTCATCCAAATGCATAATGATTGGAGCATGGTCGGACCAGTTTGTCTAAGATGTCGGATTTCAAGATGTGCGGGATTAGAGCACCCTGGATCAAGAACCTGTCCAGCCTGGAGTACATGTTTTTAGAAAGCGAATAATATGTGAAATCCTTTTCGCTCTCATGCATCAGTCTCCAGGGATCATACAGTCCACATTCAATCATATATTTAGAACATTTTTCAGCTAACCTATCATTATCTCTCCTCTGGGGTTGATCAGAATCTTCCCTCGCATTATCCAAATCGCCATCCATGACAAAGTTCGTGTCACCACACATCACTAAAGTTCCTCTCAAGTTCTCATTCACCAGATCCATTACCTTTCTGAAAAAAGGGAAATAATAATTTAAAATTGTGTACAGAATATTATTAATTTTTCCTGTCCACAGTAAATATCTCCCTGCATCATCCGCCATTACCTTTTCTGTTGAGCAAGCCACATTTCCGTTAAAAAAAATAGAAGCACCTCTAGATTTGGATTTATAAGTACAATGAAATTGAGATGGGAATAACTTCGACATAATCCTATAATCTTTGCCTTCTTTAAAATGAGTCTCCTGTACACAAATAACATCTGATTTGTTGGATTTTGCTTCCTTAAAAAGTAGTCTTCTCTTGTGCGCTGTGTTCAGGCCCCTCATATTGAATGACATAAACTTAATAACCATGACCTAAATAAAAATCGTGGTTAATGGAGAGAAATCTGCTGTCAATGTGTGAGCCCGAAGTTCCGCGCCTCAAGAGAAGTATTAGGAGATCCAACATTTTAGACAAGAATTGTTTTGGTGATACATTAAGAAATTAGTTAAAGCAATTGAAACAAACATTGTACAATTTATGTCTTGAGACTGTGTCATGCTGAATTGTATACCTTTCCCAAGAAAATGGATGGACATAAAATTAAAAGTAAAAAACAGGTGGTAAAAAACTTGGAAAAAAGTTCACAGGAAATCCCCACCTATAACATATCCCTCTCTGCCTTAATTCAGATGTAAAAGGCTGGAACTCCCTGCGATGCCTCCTTGTGTAGGCCGAGAAATCTTGAAATACCTTTATGTTTTTATATTCCACAGAAAGGTCAGATGCTCGTATCGCGCCCAAAAATTCAGCTTTTATGTGAAAAAAGTGAAATCTCACTATTACATCTTTGGGCGCGGCTTCAGGTGCTTTGGTAGGCTTGGGCAGCCTGTGGATTCTGTCCATCAATAAGTCCAGGTTGGTAGCTCTTGGTAAAGTTGTCTTAACCATTGTCTGGAAAAAGTTCAATAATTCTGGGGCATCAACGGTGTCAGGAATCCCCCTGATCCTCAGGTTACTTCTATCCTCAGCATCGACTATTTTTTCCGCTTGTTGGTTAACTTGTAGTTGAAGCTCTTTCACAGTATTAATCACGTCCTGGTGGGATTTTTCCTGGGCGTGCAGTCTATGCTCTACCTCTTCTGTACGTTGCCCAATATTTTCCATGGCTCCATACATAACATCAAAGACCTTTTTAAAATCATTTATTAAGTCCACTCTTAAATTTTGGATGAGCTGTATTATCATGCCAGTCGATGGTGGCAAATCTTCTGCCATCTCTAGAGGCATAGTTGGATTGTAAGTCATTGTTTTAAATCCTGTAGGGGCCATCTCAGATGTGACAATATGAGAGGGGGAGTGAGCCCTTACTCACCCCCACAGCAGACTTGTCATTTTTTTAGTCACAGGAACGGATTTGTCTTGATTTTTTTTGCTTCTGCATGGTGAGTTGTTCTTCTTGAAAGTAATTACATACTTAAAATTATTGCATTGAGTTTGCAAATTGTATTTTTGGAACTAAATTGTCCCAGTGTCCCAGGAGATCCTCTAAATGGTGGCCATTCAAGATGATGGCCAAGCTCCGCCCCCAAGCTCCGGTTTACTAATATTTTGAGCAACATGAGAGCCATATGTACTCTATACACTCTATTACTTAAAATAGTACTGTGCAATTAGTGTACAAACCTGGCAGCTCATCCGACATGCCCCTTTGTGTGTTTTTTTCTCCTCCAATCCCCTTTATGTGTCTCTTTTTTCCCATATGCCAGCCCCTGTGTATCTTTTCCCCTTAACCCATTTTGTGTGTCTCTTTCTTCCATAAGACCCTTTTGTGTGTGTCCTCACCCCCTATGTGAGTCTCTTTCTTCCTTCAACACTTCTGTTTGTCTCTTGTTCCCCTTCTCCAGCCCCTCTGTGTATCTCCTGCTCTCCAAGTCCACTTTATGTGTCTCTTTCTCCCCTTCCCTAGCCCTTCTGTGTGTCTGTTCCCCCCAGCACCTTGTCTCTAGACCTTGTCTAGCCCCACAGATCTACAGTATCCTCTACCCGGTCTGACAGAAAGCTAGTTGCTTTCAATTCAGCACTTTCTGACAGACTGGATAGAGAATACAGAAGATCCTCTACAATAAATGAAGTGACTGTCAGGAAGGAAGCGCAAAGCACAGCTGGTCACCCGGAGAACTGGTAAAGACCATACTGTGTCCAGACACTGATCATTATCATTATACACAGTGTCACACTATGTTCTGTTAAATCTATGTTTCAGATTCACAGCTGTATCCTGATTTTTGTTTGTAAACTGATCATTATATGTAAAAAAGTTTGTGAAATTTTTAGCACTTGTATGATATCGATATGGCAGCTTGAACTTCCCAAACCAGAGTCTCTTCTTTCTGTATTAAAAGGGGGTGCAGATAAGCAGTGCCATCTATATGTCCTCAGATTCAAGTAGGAGTAGAGCAATATTGAAGACAAGAGGACAAAGGAATGCAATATAGTATTGTTTATTACTGGTGAAATAAACAAGAGAAATAACACTTACAGTTTTCTGGAGCTTATAATCAGCTCCAGATATATGCGCCTGGATGGTAAAATCCTCACCTATGAATATGCCTGTGGTTTTGGTCCTTTCATGGAAGGTATTCCAAAGCCGATGGGTAACTTCTGATGATACATTTGGGAGTGTTCACCTTCAGTGTGCAGTGTTGCAACTGTAAAAAATCACTGGTATATAAAATGAAAATTAAACAGAATATAGTGCTCTCTGTGCCGATTAAATAAAAATAATAAAAGTAGATCCTCCAGGATAAACTCAGGAAGGTCCAAATTGAATAAAACACTAGTTTTATTGACAACATATATTAAAACCGAATAAAGAATAAAACAATAACGCATTTCAGCAAAATAAGGGCTTTCTCAAAGTGTTCTATATTCCATTACTTTTATCTTTCATATTGCTTAACTCCTACTTGAAACCGAGGACACCCTGCATATGAGTAATCGAGCCTTGAAAGATAGACATATTCCTATTGGTCCATTATAAATATTTGTCACATGCTATATATAAACCATTACAATATTATTATACTAGTATTGGAAAGTTGATTTCACCTATTTTTCTAGTAGATTATAGTAACTCCATCACTACCAAAGCTTTAAACCACTATAGGTTAATCGGAAAGGCTATCTCAGCTATTTCTCTAAGAAATCAAATTAACTTCATCCACACACAGAGAAGATATCCTACCTATAATACAGCAGTCAGAAACCATTAGTTTGAAACGGTTTATCACTATCTCAGCATAAAGTTGGTTTTCTTATATTTCCGTACATCTGTCATTAAAATTTTTATTTACTATGCCAGATCCAATTTTCCTTTCTGATCACTTCTCCAAAACAGATTCCAAGACATTTATCCATTATTATTAACATAAAATACCACGCAGATAGCCACCAAGAAGTCAGTGACATGTCAATAATTATTGCACAACTGTCAAGAAACATATGCCTTTTTGACTCTTATCTTTAAAAACACTTGGAATAAAACATATGTCTATCACAATGGGCAGACTGTAATGGCTAACACTGTATCTAATGGCTCTCAAATAAAGAATAAAACAAAAGACTACAATAATATAAGATTTTGAAGCAACTCAAAAGCAACTGTAATTGTGCAGCAAATCCATGCATCTTCGGTCGGGTCTAATCATTACTTTCTTTTGAAAAAAAAATATAATGGATGGAATTTATGCATATTAGACTGTAATAATCTTTGCTATAGTTGTAATATATTTCTTGTTTAATTCTTATAATTTTCTTTTCCTTGAAAGTAATCATCCTTGACAATTTTATTTATTTATTTATTTTGGTTGGCTGAAAGGGACTGGAAAACTAAATTGATTTCAAGGCAACATAGACTTATGCTAATTGACTCTTTATATGAAATTGAAAAATACACAGCTCTATTAAGGGCCGTGTTTGAAGACATCTATGATTACATTTTGATGATATGTTTTTTTCTTAAAATGAATCTATCATAGAAAAATTATATTGTTATGTTTTGTTATGTAGAGACTGTCCTGTGCATTGCAATTTTATACAGGTTGTAATTTCCTAAGGATTTCGTATTTGATAGCTGTGCTCTTGGAATTCAGCTACTGGTCTAATTAAGTCTTCACTTTGTATGAGATATTTTTCAACCCATAATTCTACATGAAGATCTATTTAACCATTTTGTTACTCATGAGGGTTAAAACAATAACAGGTTTATTCACTAGGTTCATGGTAAATTCAAAGTGAATTTCAAACTCAAGTTAAAAGTAGCCGAACTGGAAACATTATAAGTCACCTATGCTTCCAGTTTGGCCACTTTAGCCTTAAATGTGAAATTCACTTTGAATTATCACTTTAATAAGTAACCCTGTATTTTATTTTGATATACTGTAATGAGGTTCTCATTACCTTTGCTGCCACCCTCCCTCCAAAAATGGAAGCAACTTCTCAAGAAGAGGCTCCTGTGTCTTTTCACTTCACCTGCATGCTGGGTAGTCTGCTGGTGAGACCATGCCAGTGATGGATTCATGGCTGTGTTTAAAGCAGCTTACCTAGGTTTCTGTTTGCAGCTACAAGTCCGAGTGGGCTGCCTGGTGAGATCTAAGATTCCCAACTGGCCCAGCATAATTTAATTTATATTTACTGCTCCCATATCATGGGAGCCTGCCAGTGACCCTCTTTACTCTACTATGGGTGTACTGTGGGTACTCTGTGTGTGAGATGGAAGGGTGGACTATGAACTTAGATAGTAATCTTTTTCCTGATGAGCAGATAGGAAAATCTATCTTTGACAGTGTCTCATGATTTGACCACTTAGCAGTGTTATGGGTGTATACGGGAGTGAGATGGAGAGCTCAAGAAAAATAATTTGTGATATGGATGGAGAGAGGGAAACACACAAATACAAGTGTGTGGAAGAGAGAAAAAAGACATATTGCTGACTGAAAGAGGTGATGGACTGTGACGGATCACCTGGCACCCCGACTGGGCACCTCTGTCAACGGATGCTTCCTCGCTGATGCCGAGGACTATAAGCACCGCACCAGACACTAGAAGCACTGCAGACTCCAAAACCACTGTAGCTTAGCTGGAATCTCGCCACCTTCTTTCCACCCTGGAACCCCCTCTGACATCCAGGACCGTGTGGGGAAGACCTCTCCTCCAGGAGAGTATAACAGGAACAGCTCTTAGAAGAGCTAATGATTAGAGCCCAGGGGAGCATACGGAGTATAGCAATCCCCAGTGTGATTATAGCAGTGTTCCCCAATAAGAGACAGAACTCAGTATTGAGGGTGAAGTAAGACAGAAGGTTTAATGGTACAGGTTGGCTTTATATACATCTTTTCAGGCCAGAGGATTGCCCACTGGACCTGAAGGGGGACTGGGACACAAGGGACACAAACCAAAAAAGACAGCGTAACAACATCTGACACTCCCACATACAGTAAACAATCCCTCCCCTCTGCCTGTGATATAATTAAGGTAGTTAATGCATTAACTTAATTATCCACAGGCAGAAAAACACACATTTTTATAAAGTTCCATAAGTACCCCAAAATACGACATATTCCCTTACATCCGCCGATAGCCCTAATCTGGGTGACCAACATATCCAAACATCACCCAGATCAGGGGTTCAGAAATTTTATAGAAGTCATATTTTTGCTCAGGCGAAGGTAGGATTTCATGCCCAAAACAGTTCCATAGATTCGTGGCTAAGTGCCGCTGGAGGACCGACCGGGAACTGCGAGGTTTTAATGCTGGAAATAGTTCCAGGGCATTCGCTGCTAAGTCCCCCTGAAGTCTATTCGCAGTTTCGGTCCATGCAAACAAGATGGCCGCCACCACGTGTTCGAATTCGTGTTCGTGTTGTCTAAAGTCCCAATAGCCACAAAATAAATTAAAGGGGCCATAGTCACAGGGTAAAAGGCTGGGAAGTAGTCCTCTCAAAAACACAGTGGCGAAGTGGCTTTCGCCACGTGGACCATTAAATGTATGCACCTGAGAAATAGGATGGGAAAGAGAGACTAACAATTGGAGGAAGGGAATGCAGATGGAAACTCAGGTGGTAAAGTGAAAAGAGGGCATTTGAAAAATATAGAGACATGAGATGGAGATAGGGAATACAAAAGAATATGTGCAGTCACAAACATTTGCAAACATATCAAACCATACTATATACTACACACAGACATTCCACAAGTATACCATCTGAAATCTTATACAGCAATACAATGATTAAATACAACCCTGCTTTTACAAACACTGACATGCTTGCTACACAAACACAAACATTTACACTCCATACAAAATATCCCTGTATTCATAAATACTTCACACAGATAAACCCCTACATTCTCACACACACTCACAAACAAACTGACATTCTGTACAAATGCAAGTCTAAAATTACTCAGTATAACATTAAACACATATGTTCATTTGCACTCACATGCCTCCAGAAAACACTTAAATCACTGTTGCATGTAAACACCTATCTATAGACTGTGAGCTCGTTTGAGCAGGATCCTCTTCAACCTATCGTTCCTGTAAGTTTCTTGTAATTGTCCTATTTATAGTTAAATAATATTGCAAAGTGCTGTGGAATCTGTTGGCGCTATATAAATGACAATAATAATAATAATTTACAGACAAATCTATTTTTGCGCCCTAACACTACACAGAAATAGACCCTGCATTCACAAATACTGACACTGTTTACAAGTACACCCCTAAATTTGCACCCATTTTAAAATTAAAACTTCCTGCAAATTGACCTCATGCATTTGCACACAAACTGACACTACAAATACAAATATAAATTCACATTGGTAGAATATCCATCACACACGTGCATTCACATGACACTAGAAACTAGAAACATGAAACACATACTCAAACATACATGCATGCCCATGCATTTATACTGTACACACATATACAAATACATACATGGATTTATTTGCTAAACCAGACGTGGTCAGTTGTCAAGAAAGGCCCATTGTAAGCCAAATTAGCTCAACTGAAACAAAATTTGGCAGAGAGATATATGATTATACAGGACACCAAGTAGTTAAAACTGCTGAGGAGTGAATGAAGCAAGAACACTTTCTAATTTGCTTCCCTACATTTTCTTTTAATGTCCAGTACTCTGTATGAATGTTTCACCCTTCACAGTCGGTGGAAATACTATTTCATTTGACATTCCCATGCATTTCCACTGTGCTCAAGATCTGGTTGAAAGGAGAGTTATTTTGGTGCATACCTTGTCTTCAACACTATAGACTATGGATCAGTGGTTTCCACATACTATTATCAGTTTGACCACATGCGGCCAAAGGCTGTAGCATACAAACATGGGGTTGGTCGGCTTCGGGTGATAGGTGGAAGGGTGTTTGGGCAGATCAGGGATCTGCAAGCAGAATGCAGTGAGTGGATGGAGTTGGGACTAAGCATCATTTCTTTGGCTGTCTGCATGCTGCTTGTAGCTTTGTGTCAGACTAGCCACAGGAACATTAATATCCTCTACTGTGGTCCCACACATCCACACTCAATATTGTAAGGTATGAGGGTGTTAAGAGAAACACAAATGGTACCATTGGGTTTAGAGACACTGAAAGACAAACAAATAGTAAGGGGAAATTAAGAGTCACACAGGAAGAAAAGGGTGTTGACAGGCATGTAAGGAGGATTGAAATGCACACAAATAAGAGACACACATGATGTAAAGGGAGTTTAGAGAGGTGGCTCGCAGGGTTAACAGACACATGAGTAGATAGAGAAGGTTAAGGGGAGGTTAAAAGACACATAGAGAGTACGAGGGTTAACAGACACACAATGGATAAGAAGAGGTCAGAGACAGACAAGGAGTGTTAACAAACACACAGAGGAGCAATGGGGGTTACAAAAACTCACACAACGGGAATGGAGAAAAACACAAGAAAAACACATTACAACTTTGATTGGGGTTGCCAGCTTACAAATCTGGCCAGTGTGCAAATAACCAAGGTATGCCTCTGGTGACAATATACTTTTCAAAAAGTGAAATCCTGATTTTCTAAATATTGTGTGCAAATTTCTACCAACGAGGACACTAGTTTGTGTTGGTATGTGGTGGTAGCTGAATAGCACCCAAAAGACAAAACACAAATAATCATAAGTATGGACTGCTATGCATCCTAAGGGACAGGGTCTTTATACTAAATAAATAGTAAAATGTTACATAGAATTGCTAAAACTTTGTATAATTCTAAATAGACACACTTGGCAATAGGATGGGTTATGTAATGAAATAGAAACCAGTGAGTCAAGACTGCCTCTTTTACATGCAACACCCAAGAAAGAAAAACTTTTGAAGCCAGAATGATCAAATTGTTTAACAGCAAGAATATAGGACTAAATATTGATTTGGGTTTCCTGTCCCACAACCAAGACTTTACGTGAACACTCCCCCAGCATTATCTTACTGTTCTGTCATATGTATCAACATTTTAAAATGCATTCCAATATGTTTATTCTATCAATATACAAGTATATGTGTTTGTGTGTATGTATATGTGTTCATGTATTTATGTGTATGCGTATACCTGTATGTATTTGTGTGTGTGTGTAAGTATAAAGTGTATATACATGCATACATGCATGTATTTGTGAATAGGTGTATATTTACATATAAATATATATGGGTCTATGTATGTGTAGGCACATTGATATATGTGTAGGTACATGTATTAGTGCTTGTGTGTGGATGGATGTGTAGGTGTGCATGTACATATATTTAGGCATTTGGTTGTATTTATATGTATAGTGTGTGTATAGTGTGTATGTTCTTGTGTATACTTGTACATATGCACTACTTGTATATATGTATATGTACATGAGTGTGTGTACATGTGTCTGTGTATGCTGGATATAGGCCTTCCTGCATATCCTATAACTTTTGAATGGGAATTCATACATTCTTCATATTAATACTCCCCCCTTCTAGCACCATCTTCTGCATTGTTCACTTGTTTTTTTTTCTCTCTCTCACCCCTCACTCTGTCATCTTCACATAAGATATTTATGACCCTCTGTAAGAATGGTGTCTTTGTTCTATCAAACCTGTCTTATCTGCACTCATGTCCCTTTAACTCCTGTATCACAACTCAGCTTTGAATTCTATGTGTCCTCTTGCACAGGAATGCTTTAGACCTGAGAAAGGAGGTTCTCCCGAAAGCTTGTCATTAAAGAATTGTGTTAGACCAATAAAAATGGTATTACAAGATACAAATTGTATCTGTATTTTACATCTACATCACTGGACTTATACGGCTCCAATCTCTACTTGAAAAGTTAAAAGATAGTAAATGAAAGTTTACCAATGGAATGGAACGTTTTATACTTCATGGTGATTATTAATAAGTCTGTATCACAATAGACCAGGTTTCTCAATACAATCTGTCATGTTATTTTTATAGACTTTACAATTAGTAATATATACTGCAAACTGTGCTTCACAATGCTCTAAGCAGAGTCGTAAGCTCAAGCAGTCTTTTTTGTACTATCATGGGAGATTCAATGGCACTATGGGGGTTATTTATAAAGAATAATTGTGTACAAAGTTCCAAACACTAAGCGAGCAGCGGGGACATTTTATTGGTTTCTGCAGTTTTTACTCCATTTTTAGAGGTTTGCCCCACATTTGCTCAATATAAAAAAGCCTCTTATGCCTCCAGAAATGTGCTACATTTTATTTTTTATTCTTTTCTGATCTCTCTACCATTTAAATAGATAAATTTGTGTTCTCTTGAGCCTTGTTCAAATTGAATTATTTGATTTTTTTCTACTCTAAGATTATTAATAATATTGCACCTCAAGGAATATTGGTAGGTTTTGTTTTATGTCTGCTGTAGTTAGTTATAATTTTATAGCCACATATACTGCATTGCAGAGCAACACATCATATCTCCTTCCGTGAAATTAAAGTCTACTAATATTGATACACAGGCATATTGATTTGGAAGCAGGAAATAAACAATTCATTTTAAGTAGTTCAAACTCCGGAACCTAGGCTTTATTCAATCTCAGGCAATCTTATATTTTATTAGGGTTTCTCCCTACAGCTGCTGACTGGCTTTATTTTTTTATACATTGACCATCAACCTTCAGATAAAATATTACTATCATTTATTTATATAGTGCAATGTTGTATAGTTTAATATTAGAGCTGGGCAACAGCAAAGTTAGTATAGAAGATGACAAAGACTGGCAATGGTAATAACATATTTAGTCATACAAACAGAAAATAAATTGAAGATAGTAATAACTTGTATCTAAACTACTTAAAAAAAGAACTCACGATGGCCCAAGTCCAAGCTGTAAACATATATACTTGCACTCAAACCTATTCCCTATTTTTTGTTCTTAACCATTACAGAGTACCAGCACTTTAGAAGTGAATGAAATTATTGTTAAGTGTATTTAAATTGCTTTGGCATTGTTAGATAATGCAAATGATACTATTCAGGAAATCAGATATGATATACACCAGTTCAAAGGAACAGTCTCACTGATTCTTATCCTCACTGACCATAAGAACTTGACCTACATATGTGAGGCTAAAATGTTCCCCCATTCATTTTATTAAATAGTCCCCACACTCCATGGGTGGGAACTGGAGGCCCCCATTTGTTTTTAGTGGCCCCCAATCACAGGGCACTCATGTGATCACATGGGGAACACTATATCTTTCCAAATTAATTATTTTAGTAGGTGCCCCACCATGGATTAGCAGCTGGACAGCAATAGCTGTCCAGTCGCTAGTATTTTTTTATAACAGTGAGTAACAACTGGCTGCTCCCTGTATAGTAGATATGCCCCTACTCATGGCAAGGCAGGTATGGGCAGGAAAGATGATTTAACTTCCTTTTTATTTACTAATATTACGTTTTTACTTAATATTAATAAAGTTGTCTGAAAGACCGAAATTATGAAATGGAAGGGTTTTTCGTAATTTTGGTCTTTCAAGTCCTTAGTAGATAGCTCCCTAATCCTTACTAAATGGCTCCCTAATTCGGTACCCTTATATATGGCAATCACACAATGGTAGCAATTTAGGGAAATATCTACTAAATGGCTGCAAGATGCAGCTGCGGCCCGCTGTACAGATTGAAATTTCATTAGTCTGAATGAATTTACAAAGCATTAATAATGACTGTATTCATCCGAAAACAAATGAACAAACGGACAAAATTAGTTCTGGATGAAAGTAAAAAAAATGTGTTAGGACGAAACCAAAATTTTGGAGGTGCCCAAGTCTAGTTTTTGCACCTATCCCAGTTCAACGTCATCATCTCCTACAGTCTGGTAGGTCTGATGCCAGAAAGGAGAAGGCAAATGCTCTGTCACGGCAATCTTCCCCTGAGAAAGAGACCAGGTACCCTATTTGGGGTTCATTATCTCAGATGGGCCTTGAGAAACTATCGTCGCTATAAGACTAGCGGCTCCCCCAAGGCCTTAGAGCTATCAAGCAGCTCACTGGGTTTTCTATCTAGTTTGGGAGACTCATTCACAATTTATCTTCCATAAACTATCCCATTATGGCCTTGACCAGGATAGGAGCTGAGAATATTAATTGAACCACTATTTTCCACCAGAACCAGTCAAAGAGCAAAAATTCCAGAGCTATCTGACTTCTTTTAAAGAATATCATGCAGCTGAATGTACAGACTTTAACCATAGGAGATGGATCTGCACACATTTTGCTTAGTGCAGAACCTAAGTTAATTTACACACTTTCAGTTTATATTAACATTTCTACTAAAACTACCTCGTGTATTGGTAACAAGTCTCAATATAATGTCATCTGAAATGTTGTATTCATATGCTGCAATCCAGTGATTCCTCAGTTAGCATGATATTTTAAGCAAGGGATGTATAGCTAGCAAATACACATATAATAAAAGAGTAGCTTTGTGCACAGATTGCTTCTCAAAACATAAAAAATTAAATTATGTAAATTTACATTCTTTCATTTATGTATTCATCCTTCATAGAAATGTTTGGAAGAGGAAAAGTTCAACAGAGTATACAGTGTGCTTTATCATCTAATACTCATACTGAATCTGAAATGTTAGTATGAAAGTAAAAATAAAAATTATATACTGTAGATGTGACAAAAATAGATAAAATAAAATGATTAAATACCATGTTTGTAGTTATTTGTAAGATCCCTGAAAACATTACTGCTAGTACAGTTTACTAAAAATGAGAACAGTATGTAAAATAATTTCTGAATTAGAGCTTTATACTCAGATACACTAAATACATTGAAATCATATATTTCTAAAAATTTAATTTGAAAAAGTAGACTTGAGCACGGGGTAAAAAAAGATTGTTTTGACTGAACCACTTCATCCAAATGTAAAAATATTTTCAGAACAGTTTAATTTCAGCCATTAGGGAAGTTGGCTCGTCCAAATTTCATCAACAGAAGAAGATTTGTAAAAACAATTCAGATGAACCAAAAGGGCACTCACTTCAGTGGCTGTCTCCTAGTCATCAATCATCTTGATTCCCTTCAATCATTGCTTTTTTTGACACCACAGGTGGAATTAAGAATCAAGAATGAAACGATCATACTTGATTCATTGCATAATTCATTCCGTTTGTGATTCAGCAACATTTTGGCTTGGAGTAAAATTTGGACAAACTCTCAATCGTCCCAAATTTGGACGAATTGCAGTTCATAATTAAAATAATCTCCAAATCTATTAATAAATACCATTGCAATCTTTATTGATCTTAGAAACATAGAAACATAGAATGTGACAGCAGATAAGAACCATGAGTACCGTGGGTATCGTGAGCATGTGCGCTCTTGATAATATGGTGGTGAAGTAAAGGGATATGCAACCACTCTGTGGGCTCCTGACCCAGGGGGGCAGTGGGGAGGGAGGGGTGTGGGGGAAAAATACGCCATATGGTGTTAGTGTATATGCTTGTCAGCCTAATCTGTCCTTGCTTGTGCCGGACTCGGGACCGTGAGGGCACTGTGTGGTGTTGCCATAATTGAGCGAGAGGGTAAAATACACTCTACACAATTAAATCTACTATGAACACAAAATGGAATAAAATCGGGTTGAAAAGGTGGTCCTCGGGAGTTTGCACCCTGCAGTCACGGTGTTTCTGGCCGTGGGATCCTCTCTCGGGGTGAATGGTGTGATGGAAGCGGGGTCCCATGAGGTCGCCTGGTGTTCGGAGGTTGAAGGTGCGGTCAGGTGCAGCAGACCCAGGGTACTCAAAAAAGTCTGTGCAGCTCCCAAATTCGGTAGCATATGTGTAGTCCCGTTATGAGTCACTACTAAGGAGCCGTTTGCTCCACAGCAGTAAGCCAGACCTGCGTTTCTCAGCTGGCTTGTGACAGGCCCATATCTTTAGCGGATCTGGATGGTGGCCCTTGTAAGGTCCTGGAAGAATGTGAGGCTTGAGTTCTCGAATTTGAGTGGTGCCTTATCTTTTATTGCCACCATAATTTGGAGTTTATCAGGTAGCATGACGCATCTGAGAATGACGTCTCGTGCCAAAGTTGTTGAGCGGTGAGTAGGGCTTGGAAAACGGTATACACTGTCTATGTTTATTCGTTTGGCCACAGTGTGAGACATGACTGTTGTCAGCAGTCTTCTAACGTAGTGTGGCAGTTCTGCCGCCGTGACCGCCGAGGGGATGCCCCTGATCTTGATATGTGTACGCCTCTGACGGTCTTCAAGGGTAGCAAGTCTGAGTGACAGGATCTGGTTTTGGGCTTGAAGCTCTTGTATGGAGGTATCCACGTAAGTGGGTTTGTACTCTTATTATTTCCTCCTCTGAGGTTCGCACTCTCTCAGTGACTGCCTGTACCTCCATTTTATGTAGTGCGGAGTCCGCCACCAGTAACTGGATTTCTGCCAGAAGAAGTTTTAAATCCCTCTTTGTGGTGGGTGCTGAGTCATCTGGCTGTTCATGCTGCTCAGCTTGAGGGGTTTGTGGGGATTGTGAGCTTCCAGGTCTGTCATGGCCTGCTGCTGTGCCCATGTCCTTAACTTGCGTGTCTTCCGCGGGAGTGGGTCTGAGTTGGGCGGGCCTCTGTAACATGGCCCCTATATCCCGACCTTCCGCCTAGTTTTTGGGGCTTTTGAGAGCGCCTACCTTTGCGTGGCATTGGTGCTGGAGAGGCTGGCGGTGTCTGGGGTTGCGGGCTGTCTGCTCCGCTTGCGGTAAGGCTTCCCAGGATTCCTTCCAGGCTGTGGAGTGCTTGGTAGGCCTCAGACCTGTGCTTCCTCCTCGTTGTTTTTGGTGCCTGGAAAAAGGGCATCAGTCGGTTCCTCTTGCCCTACTGGATCCGGTTTGGTGAGTGCTGTGGCTGGATTGTGTTTAGTATTGCCGATATCGGCAGTATTAGGTTTGTAAGCAGAGGAGCTTCTAGAAATGGCGTCTGATCGGGTCCGTGGTTAACCTCTGCCCCTTCCTGAAATTATTTTGAAACCTTTGCCCCTTTAATTTAAGATTATGTCCTCTTGTTGTGGTAGTTCTCCTTCTTTTAAATATAGTCTCCTCCTTTACTGTGTTAATTCCCTTTATGTATTTAAATGTTTCTTTCATATCCCCCTGTCTTGTCTTTCCTCCAAGCTATACATGTTAAGTTTCTTTAACCTTTCCTTGTAAGTTTTATCCTGCAATCCATGAACCAGTTTAGTAGCCCTTCTCTGAACTCTCTCTAAAGTATCAATATCCTTCTGAAGATACGGTCTCCAGTACTGCATACAATTCTCCAAGTGAGGTCTCCCCAGTCTTCTGTACAATGGCATGAGCACTTCTCTCTTTCTACTGCTAATACCTCTCCCTATATAACCAAGCATTCTGCTAGCATTTCCTGCTGCTCTATTACATTGCCTTCCTACCTTTAAGTCATCTGAAATAATTACCCCTAAATCCCTTTCCTCAGATGTTGAGGTTAGTAGGGTATCAAATGTCTTATACTCTGCCCTTGGGTTTTTACATCCAATGTGCATTATCTTGCACTTATCCACATTAAATGTCAGCTGCCCCAGCTCTGACCATTTTTCTAATTTTTCTAAATCATTTGCCATTTGACTTATCCCTCCTGGAACATCAACCCTGTTGCAAATTTTAGTATCTTTGGAATACTAATGTAATGCTATTGATGAGAGCTAGCTAGCTCCTTCCCTCTTTAATGTTATCATCAATTCAAGTTTCTTTTATTGTTTGGAAGGAGGGAGTAAGCTGATATTTTCTGTTCACTTACAAACGTAACATGACTGGCCAGTGGCTTCTGCAATAGAAATGTGTTCCTCTACAGGCTAGTAATTATTCCTGGGGTATAAATGAGGTTGAGTGATGCTTTTTTTGTGACTAAATTTCACTTTACAAAGTGCCTGAAAGTACAAAATTTTTTGCATGATTCTGAAAGTAAAGGGGTTACTGGTGAATGTGTAAAATGACAAGAGGACTGCAAAATTTAGACCAAGACCAAGAAACATGAGTACAACTTGGCTATTTCTTTAACTCAGTGATGTTGGACTAAAATATGCAATTAACATAATTTACATTTGCTTTACATTGCAAATAGAAGCCTACACAACGTTTACCATGTCAAGTTAATGATTGTTCCACTAAATCTTCATATTGAATTCTAAATGTAGCGTAGGTTAGCCTTGCCTTATCTTCCCCCAGTCCTACTTCAACATTAAATTCTGACGAACCCTATATACTCAATGATCCTAATAAACGTTACAGTAATTTTAAGCCTGTATTTGAGATGACTAGAATGGCTCATCAATTAAAACCAAAGTTGGCTGGCAGCTGTAAACCTTAGGTGGTCCTTTAAGTCGACTGATTACTTAATATGAAAGATGAAAGCTGGGCAGCACACATAAGGACCAAAGACAGAATTGGTAAGTGTTAACAAAAGTGTATGTTTCTTGATATTTTGGGACATACAGGTATAGTACAGGTAGCTAAAGGCCAGCAATCACATGAAGGACGAAATATTAAAGGATCATCTTCGTGACCTGATACATTCCTTGTTTCTATGATAAATTCAATTACTTCATTTTATTCATAGTTTAATAACAGGTTAGAAATACAATGTATCTGCCTAAGTACTCTGTATCTGTCATTTGTCCAAAGCAAATAATTAATGTCACACTGGCATATTTGAAGATCTTTAATTTCAATATGGAAATACAAAGTTATTTAAGTTCCTCCTTTTAACTGAGGTTTGAGAACTTCTAATTACAGGTTCCCATGGATGACAGATAAGCATTGAATTGTACCACATTGCATGAATTTGCAATACAGTTTAATTTACACATTCTAAAAAGTAGCATACTGCTTTATAGAAGTACAGCCAAACCTGACACATTCTTCTGGTGTTTCTAGACAACTGCAAAAAAAAAAAAGGAACTGAAACAGAAAATTAAATATAACAATATAAACTGTGAGAATTTGATTTGAAGATTTCCAAACCTATGAAGCATAGTTATTAGTGATGTCCCGAACGGTTCGCTGAACGGTTCGCCGAACGGTTCGCTACGGATGGCGAACATATGTGCTGTTCGGTCTGCCCCCTATTCGTCATCATTGAGTAAACTTTGACCCTGTACCTCAAGGTCAGCAGACACATTCCAGCCAATCAGCAGCAGAGCCTCCCTCCCACCTCCTGGACAGCTCACTAAGAATGCAGCTTCACAATGAATGTAAAATGGATGCTGTCCAGGAAGTGGATGATTAAGATAAGGGTCTGGGAGGGAGGGTCTGCTGCTGATTGGCTGGAATGTGTCGACTGACTGTGAGGTACAGGGTCAAAGTTTACTCAATGATGACATAGGGGGCGGACCGAACAGCTCATATGTTCGCCGTCCGTGGCGAACCGTTCGGGACATCACTAATAGTTATACTAATTTTCAGGGTATTTTACAACCTCAAAAGAGAACATCTCCAAGTGGCTTATTAACTAACAGTTAATTATTTTAAACTAAAAAAAAACATTTTAGGTCAAAACATTTATGCTGGAAAAGTTCTAAACTGATGATCTGCTCCCCTTTTACTATTTAAAACCTAAAATCCGATTATTTTTTTTGCTTGTAAGATCTCCATTATCCCCAGTTTGGAGAGCAATATCTCAAGTTTGGCTGCCTTTTCTTGGGTTATACAGATAAGGATTGCATTCATCTGAATAAGAAAGAAGACAACCAGATGCTACATTGTCATATGTGGCCGAATTCCTGGATGTGTCAACAGCAAACCAGGCCCAACATGTTATTCGTTTCAATACCGACAGAGTGGCGTTTCAGCTCACAATGAACCTTTCTCATACCTAATCAAGTTAGATAAAGGCTCATTGTAAGCTAAAATGCCAATCTGTCTTAATTCAATTTCTCAGAGGACAAATCTGTTGTGCCTGGTCTACTTTTCACATTTAATTTTCCTGAGTTGACTTAAATGAGGACTTGATTCTGTAGTACAACTCTACATACTTGAGAAAAATCTTTGTATTTGTTCTAATTAATATGGATTACTGTAGAAAATATGTGATCAATTTCCTTCATATTGTGATATTTGTTTGCATGGTAATATTTGGCTACATCTGCAAAAGTAGATTTTATATTTTATTTAAAAAAAATTGTAATAGCTATTTTTGAACTTTATTTACTTATTTTTCCCTAATCTGCTATGTACATATATCCCTAAAAAAACCAAGACAGCAATAAAAAAAATAATGTTTCAGGCAGACCTGTGCTACCCAGCTAAGTGAAATGCACTTTCTGTCACCCACATTCTTCTTCCCTATTCCTTTCATCCAGAGTTTTCAATCTATGTATCTTCATTGACACTTTGATAAATATATGAACACATTTGTTTCTATGTCTCTTTTACCTCTTCAGTATCAAGAATGCTTACCTGCTCACTTTCTTTACTGCAAACGCATCCACTACCTTATCTTAATCATGCTTAACTTCTTCCTTGCAACTCCCTCCTGCTTGGCCTTTAGCCACATTCCATCAAAGCTGATTATATCCTTCTCAAGTCTCAATGCTTCTTATTTGCCAGCATTTTATGTTCAAATGTCTTATTCGTATATTTATATACAAATCCCTCATCAGCCTTGGTAAACTGTTTAAAAGGAAAAAGGAAAAAAATGTTTTAGGTCAAAACATTTATGCTGGAAAAGTTCTGAACTGATGATTTGTACCCCTGTTACTTTTTAAAACCTAAATTCTTATTTCTGTCTTGTGAGATCTCCATTATCCTCAGTTTGGAGAGCATTCTCCCACGTTTGGATGCTCCTCCCTATCTCCCCACACTCACAATTTGCCATACCCCACCGATTCTCTTCTCCCTAAAACTCAGGGGTTAGACAGGGTCCCCCAAAAATATTTTTCCTTGGCTCTATTTGCCATCCATATGTGAAGAATGTGAAGAATAAAGAGGGGTGGGGAGAGTCACCTTCCTAAGTCCCAGAGGGATCTTAGCCCTTGTCTACAGCACTGCTATATTGTGTCCTGTTTTTTTCTTTCAAACTTCTGAAGTAATATATATTTTTTAAAAGACTTCCTTGACCCTTCCTAACAGAATTTCATTGCTAGTCCTCCTCAGTCAACCTTGTCTGAACTGTTCTCCATTCCTGTTCTCTGTAAGGAGCTTTTATTACTACCACTAAGCTAAGTCCTACCATGCAGGATGAGCTCATTGGCTAAGTGCATCACCTGAGAGATTTCGGCCAATGAGCACCTCCCTGCACCACTTTTCTTAGGCCAGTTCAGATGCATCCAGATGGAGAGGAGGTGGCAGCAGGCATATGACAGACCCCAGGTAAATTGTCAAACCATTCACAAATGATTTTACTACTTATCCTGGGAGGGCACTTCTGGCACTAAAACCACTACACTTTAAAGGTTTTTATGAGCCTGGAGCTGTAGATTACAATAGACAAAATATTTGCATACAAAAACACAACAGGAGAGGCTAAGGAATGTAGTAATATGTACAAATGTTATATCTTCAGATACAGTGGAGTGCTTAACAGCGGTTGTGAATGTGTGGTTCACTCTGTGTGATGAAAATAAATTTTACTTTACATATATTTCTGTGTCTTTTCACAATCTGATGATGTATTTACTTTAAAACAAACCAAAATAACAAAGAATAGTGTAGTACCCTTTAACATATATGTGTAGTAAACAAAATAATGGGGCACTCACATGCTCCAGAGCTGCGAACTAGCTCTGGGAATATAAACCAGTAGGTCAGTTTAGGCTACTTTTCCCTTTCTTCACAAGAAGTTGTAATGGTATCTTTTTACCAGAAGGTGGGTTCAAGTATCTCAGGAAAAGAAATTCAGAAATTATTGATCCACGGATAAAAAAGAAATATACATATAAAGTGTTAATTCTCTTCCTTATTACTTCACATATAAATTATATACATGTTTTCTTAAATCTTAATTTAATATATTGGTATATAAGCAAAGAAATCTCCAAACCACAAATATATTAATAAAAAATGTTAAACCTGTAGCAGAAATATTTGAAATCAATGAAATATTTCTAGATATATAAATAAATCTAATACATTGTTGGACATCAATTAAACAAAATTAATGGGGCTATCTCAATTGCAAATGCACACTAAATATTAGTGTATGAACATTGTATCTAAAAAAAAATATTTTAAAATAAATTTACTTTTAAATATAAATATATAATTTCAAAAAATATATTATTTTGGAATTAAAATTATGTGTTTCGGAATTTATTCATTCAAATTAATTGTTGTCCACTATTTTAAGAATCATTTTTAAAAAAAGTACATATCTAACATAGATCAACATAAATAGTTTTAATTTAAGCAGAATTCATTTTTTTTTTAAATGTATCCCTTTAATTATGGCTGGAATTCTGATGTGACTTCTGTATCAGAGGCCTGGTATTTCACAGGTTAACTCCACTAAGATCCCAGTGAGGCTCAGGAACAAGTGATGAAAAATCCCATGAAGCAATAATTCCAATAAGCAAAGCAATCCACGAATATCCCCATACAGATCCCAATGACTGGATGACACACAGCATCAGGAGCAGAACTGATGTTTATTCCACACAACCTCCTTTTAAGCATTTCTCCCATGCAAGGGAGGGATTCACATTCATTAATACAGTCCCCAATGAAATAGCAGTTACCTCCCACACCTCTCCTCCCCTTAGTATGACACCTAATCCCATTATACAGGTTGCAGTTTTCCCCAAGTTCTAGATGTACCCCAAGATTAGAAGGTACACCCATACCTTGGGTACCCCCTGGTAGCCCTGATCTGGGTGACTAACATATCCAAAATTCACCCAGATCTGACCAGGGGTACGGGAGTTAGGTGGAGGGTGACCGCACACGAGGTGGTATCCAAAATGGGTTCCATGCGTTTTGGCCCTGCGGTCGGTCTCCGTTCGGGAGGTAAAATACATTGAAATACATGCCATCCACGATTAAACTGTCATTCACCTGAATGCCCTTGTTCGGTACTCCAAACTCACCGAACAGGGGGCTAATTCGGCTTCCCGTTCGGGAGTTATGGAGCTCTGGTGGTGTCAGCGGTGTTCGGGTAATCGAGTGTCCGATTTGAGTTCCAGAGACTCGACGACCAAACACCGCTGAGTCTTTCATGCGTAAGATTGCCGCCGCCACGTGTTCGTATGCCGAATGGTGGCCACCCAGGTACAGCAATAAACCACCTATTAGAATGCGGTTAACACATGATCGATTGGGAATACACTTCACTCTGGGGGGGTCTATTAGTTCGGCAGTTTCCATTCGTATGAAATACATATGGAAACTACCGAACAAACATACGAATGCTAGTTACAGGGAATTACAAAACAGAATTAACACACGAATTGCAGGATTCTCATAGTCTTTTAAGGGCAGCCACAGTGCCATCCGCTATAACTTCTTACTGTCCCATTCTATTGTCTATCTTTGTTTCTCTATTTTATACTATTTTCATTCTCTGTGTATTGTTTATTGGTTAAAATAGAAAATTGTTCAGTGGGTATGCTTAACACTTTACATAAGAAGACTTTATTGTACTGGTGTAGTTACTAGGCTGTGTTTTATTTTATTCCCTGGTCTATTGGTCAACACTGACTAAATTAAAAAAAAAAGCAAAAAGCAACTTATGAATTGTATTGCTATGCAACAATGTTTTATTATCATACATAATAAACATTTGGAACCCTAGAATAGGAACTGTCATATAAAGAAGACCTTGGAGTTATCTCATTATTTCTTACATAAAAATTGAGCTTTAGTACCATTATAGAGACATAGTAATATAGTTTCAATAAAGACTCCGGTCCATCATGTTCACCCTTCACACAATTGTATTACTGTTGTTGATCCAAAACAAAGCAAAAAGCATAATTTGAATCAGTTTTCAATTTTTCCACAAATCGGGAAAAAAATCCTTCTTGACTACAACCGAACACATATTAACTATTATATCCCAGAAGTTTCAATTTTTCCAAAAAATCATTAGCATCAAGATGTTTAAAATCTGTGCAGCATCTGATAAATCAACCAGTCAGAGAACTCCGCTTCTATATTGTTCTTAATAAACTCATGATTTTAGCCGATCACCAAAACCCAGTGACAGGGCTGTTCTATTTTACCCGGGGACACCTTACTTTATGTTGAAGCCATATCCGGTATCCAAATGTTCCAGGGGCAAGAGGAGCAGGCAAAGGGGGCGGGATTTGTTTCTTTCGTATTCATTACCCGATGACATATATTGTAAAATGCAAGTTTCGAATATGATTTTAAGGACATTGCATTTATGCTGCATTTTTTTTCAGTTAAGTTTATGCCAATCAATGATTTGTAAAGCGGTCCTTATCTCACTGCAATTGGCTTTTTTTTAAAAAAATTATGTTTTATTGAACCCACGTGAAGCTTTTTTGATTTGATTACAAATGACACCATATTATGGTCACTACTTTCCAAGTGCTCCCTTAATGATTCTTTGACAAAAGGTCAACAGCCCTATGATAATATAACTCTTTTTTTTTTTAGCTATTTTTATTTTGTACCTTGAATGGTCATAAGTGCTCACTAATAACTGTACCTCAACACAGCCTGGGTTTATGTAAGGTTACATTCTGTTCCAATGGCTATAGTGTACTCTGTAATTATGTTATACTTTATACTCAGTCTTTGGCTGACTGTTTTATAAATTATATGAAGTGCTCTGGATAGGCACAGAATAAGAATAATTAAATAAATAGATGAGTATTTGTGTGTGTGTGCATATATATATATATATCTATCAGTAAAGCTTGCAAGTGTCAAACAAATATTATTCCTTTATATAACCTCACACAAGACAGTGACTCTATGACCAAATAGGCGTTTATCAAACCCTCAGGTCTGTAGAATTTAAAACAGATACAAATGTAGACAGATCTGAGAGCTTTACAAGTGTAGTTATTAGAGTGTTATTAGAACATGTCATGATATTTCAGGGAATGTCATTAGAACAGTAAAAAGTTGTGTCAATCAATTGATATAATAAAATGAGAGAATAGTAACAATACGAGGATGTTCAAGGATGTGAATGTGTGATCTATGGGGAATAATTACATGCAGTACAAACAGCTATTACGGATATACAATATAATAAAGGGAATTGCATAGTGAGAGAGTATGGCACAAAAATTATTTCACCAAAAATTAAAGGACTACTAAAGGCACTTAGACCACTTCATCTCAATGAGGTGGTCTGAGTAAAGTGGTACTTTAGTTTTAACCCTGTAATCTAAAACTTTGCTGTTTAGTAAATATGACAACGCTTACGTTGCAGAATTAAATATACTTCTAGTGTCTGTCAACCTGACAGTCACTAGAGGCATTTCCACTCTGAAAACTGAGTCTTCTATGAGGAGCATTGGATTGGATGAAAGAGAAGAGTCTCCATGACATTGAGAAAAACAGGAATGTGCGACTGAAAGAACTCGATCTTGGTGCTGGAATAAAACAGGTGAGTTAAATGTTTTATTCCAGTTTATTTAGATTTGGGAAGGAAGAAGACTAAATTAATCTAAATACAGATTTGTATTCCCAATGCTACAATAATCCTTTACCATTTTAAATGCAAGGATATTATATACTACATTTTTTTAATATCTGTCACTACTTGGCCATATTGTAAATGCTGAGAAGGACTTGTGATATCTGGTAAACATATAGTTAGATAGGAGTAGTTAGTGTCAGATACAGATTAAGAGCAGACGAGATTTCGCTGTATATGTTTAAACTCTTCGTGAGTAGGACTTTAGCAACAGTATATAGTATCCCAAACCACGCAACCAAATGGAAGAATCAATGTGTAGTAAATAACAGCCATAAATCTGTCTATGTGAATACCTATACCTACACCCATGTACTAAGCTAGTCTGAACTCAAACTTGGAAATCAATAACTATGTGTATGAAATTACTCAAATGCTGCTGGTCTAATATTTCACTTGCCAATGGCATTTGACAAGTATCTCTAACTCCGATTTAGCAAACAGGTTAATCTTCCACTGCTACCATGGTTGGGAAATAAATAGATTTAGTTTTTTTTTTTTTTTTTATCCTTTTCTCCCATCTTCATGAAAGTGCTACCTTTTATATTTGTTTACAAAACTGTAATTTTGCATTTAAAGCCATACTATGCTCCCCCTCCCCCTCTACCCCCAAGAAGTTTCTTATTCATTTTTGCCATATTAAAAGAGGCACTTTATCCATCTCCTAGTCCAGGAGATAAACATGCAAAAATATGAGTCTTTGTAGCTTGTGAGGTTTTTTTTTACAATACCTTAGGTCATAATGAAAGAGATGATATAAGTAATGAAACAAACTATTCATTCCTCTGTAATAATAGTAGTTGTAACTGCACCCCCAGGCATAAAAGGGTTAAACCGCTGTTTAGTAGATCTTCCCTTCCAGAGACACAGGCACAGCTACTGCAGAACACCAATCCGCCGAACAGGAAACCATATGAATGCCGTAAACAGCCGAATAGGAAAAACCATACGAATAGGTTTACACTCCTAGCAGTCAAACTGGAACAGCATACAGTAAATCCCCCCAAGAACGAGACAAAGCTCCGTGTTGAGGGTCAAGCAGTGAACAGTCAGAGCTGTGGGTTTATTGTGCTTATGTACACATTCTTACACATTAGTACCACCACAGGGTTTTGGAACACAACCAATAAACACATACAATACACTCAGACACTCCCACACAAAATCCTCCCCTCTGCCTGTGATTCAATTACCTTACACAATGGGTAATGTAATTATAACAAGCAGAGAAATACAATTTTCCCACATTATTCACAACTTGAAAAGTATGCATCACATTCACATAAATCATTTTCAGAATCAGCATACTCCAAATACAAACATACGTCAAAATCATACAAATTGGTCCAGTGGTTCAAAAGATAGATCGTAGTCCTTTGTGACCAAAGGAAGCATGGCTTTTCTGCCCAAAACCAGTTTCACAGAGTCTTCTATCCTGGAGATAATTGTGAAGTAATCCAATTATCTCCAAGGACAGAGGCAAAACTCCATTGAACACATGGCAGCAAAAGACAATAAAACACATAAAAACATATAACTGTTCAGCCATTGCACAAAACAGGTACATTCAACATATGGGGCATCACCGCTCAAACAGGGCAAGCACCAAATGACCCGGCTTTCATGTCTTTGCAGGGGAAAATCAAGCCTTTTAATCCAAAGGCAACAGGCGAGCAACCAGGCTTCTCCAATGCAATGTGGCGAGATTGGTCTCGTCACAGTAGTAATAAAATAAAAACAAATCTAGCTAAAAAGCAAAAAAATGAAAAAATAAAACATGTTGGTGAGAACACATTCACAGAGTGCACTCTGGATGCATTCATGAAAACTCATAGGTAGAATGAATACAATTTTAGTAAAGTAAATGTTGGACAAAAAAATAAAACCTCAGAGACAATGATGTAATAGTCTTTAACCAGCAGTAGGTGGTGATATGGAGAAACCTCTGCACCTGCGAGTAAACAAGTGTTACCTATTATAAACCAGGTCAAGTACATAAATAGGGTTAATGTCAGCACAGGGTGCAGTGTGACACAATTACCAGCAGCTGAGCTCTGAATGGCAATATGGGCTGTGACTATAGAAAGTTAAGTACATATTGGAATATGTTCCAATATCAAGCTGTGGGAATGTCTCATCTTCTGACATTGAACCTATATTCATTCCATTTTTCAAATCAATGTATTTGGAAGGAGGTGTTAATAAAACTTCTATTCAGAAATAATTTACCTGGAAAGAGAATGCCACACTAAATTGAAATCTAGTCCAAATTTTAACCTGGACTTGAAAACAAACATACCTTATATGAGGTCAGTTGAGTGCAACCCCTGGACTCACAAAAAGATCTTAAAGGAGCACTATAGTGCTAGGAAAACTTGTCTTCCTGACACTATTGGGTCATTAGGTCCCCGCACCCTCAGGACCCCCCTCCTGCTGAGCTGAATGGGTTAAAACCCCTTCAGCCACTTACCTTTCTCCAGCACAGTGCTCCCTCTGTGCTGGGGAACTTTCCACCCCCTGCCAACGTCAGATCCAAATGCGAATGCACAGCAAGAGCCGCGCGCTCCTTCAAACAGCCCATATGAAAGCATTACTCAATGCTTTCCTATGGACGTCCAGCGTTTTCTCACTGTGATTTTCACCGTGAGAATCGCGGAAGCGCCTCTAGCAGCTGTCAGTGAGACTGCCACTAGAGGCTGGATTAACCCTCAGTGAAACTGCTATGTTTTCAGCTGCAGGGTTAAAACTAGAGGGACCTGGCACCCAGACCACTTCATTGAGCTGAAGTGGTCTGGGTGCCTATAGTGGTCCTTTAAGTACTCAAGAGAGGACAATCAAGAGAGGGTAATCCTCTGTAGAAACACGGCTTGGAGGATTACCCTTCCCTCTGGGCACTTAGAGGTTAAAATATAAAGCAAGGTTTCAAATGATGTGATTTACATGAGGACTCTTCCTTATATAGTAGTACCGCAACAAAAAATTTGCACTGTTAGTTATATTACATAAATACATGAAATGCAACTGAAGATTTGACCTGCTGAAATTAAATCAGAAGGCTCTGCAACTTCTGCTTCTGAAATATGGTATCTTCAGATGGTAGAAGGGAACTGTCGTACTTCTGATGTCATTACCAGTTTTTTGAAGTTGTACTGTGTCAAAATTAAATCTATTGCCTTTAAACTACAACATGCACAGACATTACATTATTATAAAACTCCAGGAACTGTAAACTTCCTCTCCAAATGTTTGCAACTTTTTGCATAACTGGCAATGAGTAGAGTTGAGCGGACACCTGGATGTTCGGGTCCGGCGAGTTCGGCCGAACTTTGAAAAAAAGTCCGGGTTCGGACTGGAACTTGACCCCGAACCCGAACCTCATTGAAGTCAATGGGGACCCGAACTTTTGGCTACAAAAATGCCCCTAAAAAACTCCTGGAAAGGGCTAGAGAGTTGCAAAAGGAAGTAAAATGGGGGGAAGAGTAGGACAAGTGCCCTGCAAACTGATGTGGATAGGGAAATCACTTAAAATAGCATAAAAATTTAAAATGCAGCTGAGCCATAAAATAGCACTAGATGGAATCTTTTTTAATTGGGGTAGCCCCCAAAATATTGGGACATATAAAAAAAGAAAACAAAGAATAAGTGCACTTGAGTATAACAATGGCTGGGTGAGACCGGTATAAATGTCTATTCTGCACAAGGTACAGACAAGTCTGGTGAGATCCATGTCTGGTTCATTTTAATAAATGTGAGCTTGTCCACTTTGGCTGTGGACAGGCGGCTGCGCTTGCCATGCTAAACACAAGTTCAGACAATACACTGGCTGCAGGGCAGGCCAGCACCTCCAAGGCATAAAGGGCAAGCTCAGGCTACGTGCCCAATTTGGAGACCCAGAAGTTGAATGGGGCAGACCCATCAGTCAGTACGTGTAGGAGTGTGCACACGTACTGTCCCACCATGTTGCTGAAATGCTGCCACCTGCTAAGACGTTCCATATCAGATGGTGGTGCTGGTTGTTGTGGCGTGCTGACAAAGCTTTTCCACATTTTGGCCATGCTAACTCTGCCTTCTGAGGTGCTGGCGGTGCCCCAGCTGTGTTGGCGACCTCTTCCTCCTCCTCTTCCTTCGCCTTGTGCTTCCACTGAGACCCCGGTGTCAGTTGGGAATGCCCTCAGCAGCGCGTCTACCAGCGTGGGCTTGTAGTCGCGCATCTTCAGATCACGCTCCAGTGAGGGAATTAAGGACGGCACGTTGTCCTTGTAACGGGGATCCAGCAGGGTGGCCACCCAGTAATCAGAACAAGTTAGAATGTGGGCAACTCGGCAGTTGTTGCGCAGGCACTGCAGCATGTAGTCGCTCATGTGTGCCAGGCTGCCCAGAGGCAAGGTCAGGCTGTCCTCTGTGGGAGGTGTATTGTCTGTGTCCTCTGTATCCCCCCAGCCATGCTCCAGTGATGCCCACGAGCTGCATTGGGTGCCACCCTGCTGTGAACACGGTTCCTCCTCCTCATCCTCATCATCCTCCTCCTCATCCTCCAGAACTGTGCCCTGGCTGGACAATTGTGTACCTGGCCTATGCTGGTGCAGGAACCCACCCTCCAAGCCACTTGTGAATGACTGGCCTGATAACTGTGGAAATGACCCCTCTTCCTCCTCCTCTTCCTCCCGTGCCACATCCTCTTCCATCATCGCCCTAAGGGTTTTTTCAAGGAGACATAGAAGCGGAATAGTAAGGCTGAGAACGGCGTCATCGGCACTGGCCATGTTGGTGGAGTACTCGAAACAGTGCAAAATGGCACACAGGTCTCGCATGGAGGCCCACTCATTGGTGGTGAAGTGGTGCTGTTCCGCAGAGCGACTGACCCGTGTGTGCTGCATCTGAAACTCCACTATCGCCTGCTGCTGCTCGCATAGTCTCTCCAGCATGTGCAAGGTGAAGTTCCACCTTGTGGGCACGTCGCATATAAGGGCAGTGAGCGGGAAGGCCGAAGTTAAGCTGCAGCACAGACAGGCGAGCAGCAGCAGGGTGAGAACGCCGAAAGCACGCACATACGGCCCGCACTTTCTGCAGCAGCTCTGGTATATCTGGGTAGTCTTTCAGGAATTTCTGCACCACTAAATTCAGCACATGCGCCAGGCAAGGGATGTGCGTCAAACCGGCTAGGTCCAGTGCTGCTACGAGATTTCGCCCATCATCGCACACCACCAGGCCGGGCTTGAGGCTCAGTGGCAACAACCACTCATCAGTCTGTTGTTCTATGCCCGTCCACAGCTCCTGCGCAGTGTGAGGTTTTCCCCCCCAAACATATGAGTTTTAAAACAGCCTCCTGTCGTTTCCCCCTGGCTGTGCTGAAGCTGGTGGTGAAGGTGTTACGCTGCCCAGGTGAAGTGGTAGAGGAGGAGGATGCGGGGTAGGAGGAGGAGGCAACAGGAGGCAAAGAGAAATACCCTGCAATTCTCAGTGGTGGAAGGACATGCGCCAAACTGATACCCGCCTCAGGCCCAGCCACCACTACATTTGCCCAGTGTGCAATTAGGGAGATATAGCGTCCCTGCCCGTGCTTACTGGTCCACATATCTGTGGTTATGTGGACCTTGCCACAGATAGAGTTGCTCAGTGCACACCTGATTTTGTCCGCCAATTGGTTGTACAGGGAAGGGATGGTATGCCTGGAAATGTAGTGGCGGCTGGGAACCACATACTGTGGGACAGCCACCGCCATGAGGTTTTTAAAACTGTCCGTCTCCACCAGACGGAATGACAGCATTTCAAATGCCACAAATTTTGAAATGCTGGCATTCAGGACCAGGGATCGCGTGTGGCTAGTGGGGTACTTCCTCTTTCTCTCCAGTGTTTGGGAGATGGACAGCTGAACGCTTCCATGGGACAGTGTGGAGATACTTGGGGACGGTGGCAGACGTGGTGGCGTTGCTGCCACATCCTCTGTTTACAGGGTGGCAGGTGCCATTGTGACTCCAGAGGTGGAGGAAGAGGCCCAGACAGCAGCAGAAGAGGAAGCAGGAGGAGCCTGAGACCTTTCTTGGTTTTTGAGGTGCTTACTCGACTGCAGCTCGTGCTTTGCATTTAGATGCCAGGTCATGCAGGTTGTGCTCAGGTTTAGCACGTTTATGCCTCGCTTCAGGCTCTGATTGCACAGGGTGCAAACCCCTCGTGTCTTGTCGTCAGCACATTGTCTGAAGAACTGCCACGCCAGGGAACTCCTTGGAGCTGACTTTGGTGTGCTCTGTCCCTGGGTGCAGTGGGCTTTTGCACCCTGCTCCCTCTTATGCTCCTCTGGTGCCTCTTCCTCCAAACTGCAAATGTCACTTGCATGACCTTGATTCCATGTGGGGTCTAGGACCTCATCATCCTCCACATCATCTTCCACCCACTCCTCAACCCTGCCTCCTTGCTGGTCTGCACACTGCCGAAAGCCACAGCAGTTGGCACCTGTGTTTCGTCATCAGAGACGTGCTGCGGTGGTCCCTGCATGTCCACATCCTGACACATAAGTGGCTGTGCATCAGTGCACTCAATCTCTTCCACTTCTGGGGCAGGGCTAGGTGGATGACCCATGGAAACCCCGCCAGCAAAGTCATCAAAAAGCATAAGAGACTGCTGCATGACTTGTGGGTCAGACTGCTTGGCTGATTTGCAAGGGGGTGAGGTGAAAGATGACCATGGGCTGCAGGTGCCAACTCTGATCTTTCAGCAGGGGGCCGGTGGGAGACAATGTGCAGGAACTGGAGGCACTGTCAGCCATCCAATCTACTATCGCCTGTACTTGTTCTGGCCTCACCATTCGTAGAGCAGCATTCGGGCCTACCATATAACGCTGAAAGTTCTGTTGCATACTCGCACCTGAGGAAGGTGTTTCACTTGTGCATGTAGCTGGCACAGATCGACCACGTCCTCTCCTTGCAACAGGAGCTCCACCAACACCAGCAGCACCACGACCAGGGCCACGTCCCTTATTTGACGCTCTCCTCATTCTTTGCGTTCACCCACCAAACTAACAGATGGTTTATGTCAGACGACAATGTAACCGCCAATAGTCAACAATTGTTTTTTTAGTTTATTGGACTGCAAGAAATGCACTGCAGGCTGCAAATGTACTATTAAGCAGCCAAAAAATTTGAATGTTTAAAACTGCTATGTCACAGCACTATTTGACGGTTCTATTTGACTCTCAGATCTGAAAAGCATGCCCCAAATGTACTTCTTAGGAGCATAAAAATGGGAATTTGTCAAAGTGCGCTATAAACACAGTATTTGACGCTTCTATTTGACTCTCAGATATGAAGAGCACACCCCAAATTTACTATTTAGCAGTTTAGCACCAAAACAATTAGAATTTTTACAACTGCGCTGTAACCACAGAATTTGACGCTTCTATTTGACTCTCAGATATGATGTGCAGGGCCCAAATTTACTATTTAGCAGATTAGCACCCAGAAAATAAGAATGTTTACAATTGCTCTGTAACTGCACTATTTGACGCTTCTATTTGACTCTCAGATATGAAGAGCACGCCCCAAATTTACTATTTAGCAGTTTAGCACCAAAACAATTAGAATTTTTACAATTGCGCTGTAACCGCGATATTTGATCCTTCTATTTGACTCTCAGATATGAAGTGCAGGGCCCATATTTACTATTTAGCGGATTAGCACCAAAACAATTATAATTTTTACAACTGCGCTGTAACCACAGTATTTGACGCTTTGAAATGTACTTCTAAGGAGAAAACAAATGGGAATTTGTCAAAGTGCACTGTAAACACAGTATTTGACGCTTCTATTTGACTCTCAGATATGAAGAGCACGCCCCAAATTTACTATTTAGCAGATTAGCACCCAAAAAATAAGAATGTTTACAATTGCGCTATAACCGCACTATTTGACGCTTCTATTTGACTCTCAGATATGAAGAGCACGCCCCAAATTTACTATTTAGCAGATTAGCACCCAGAAAATAAGAATGTTTACAATTGCGCTGTAACCGCACTATTTGGCACTTCTATTTGACTCTCAGATATGAAGAGCACGCCCCAAGTTTACTATTTAGCAGTTTAGCACCAAAACAATTAGAATCTTTACAACTGCGCTGTAACCACAGTATTTGATGCTTCTATTTGACTCTCAGATATGAAGTGCACCCCACTTTTGTACTTTTTAGCACCCAAAAATTTTAAGTTTTAAAACTGCAATGTGACAGAAGTATTTGACGCTTCTATTTGACTCTCAGATATGAAGTGCACCCCATTAATGTACTTTTTAGCACTCAAAAAAATAGACTTTTTAAAATTTCGATGTAACCACAGTATTTGATGCTTCTATTTAATTTACTTTTTAAAACTCCAATGTAACCACAGTATTTGACGCTTCTATTTGACTCTCAGATATGAAGTGCACCCCACTAGTGTACTAGTTTGCAGAATTCTTTCCTAATCTGCCCCTGAAAGTGGTAGCATCCTCTCCCTACACTAATAAGAGCTCATGTGACGTGCGGCGCTACGTGACTCCAGCTTAAATATAGAGGCTGGGTCACATGCTGCACTGGCCAGTGACAGCCATGCCATTAGTAGGCATTGCTGTGATGGCTTCTAAGGGCACACGAGTCAAACTCTTGTTGATTGGCTGCCCTGCAGCCTTTCAAAATGCGCCATTAAATCACCAAACACCGAACTCCAACCGAACATACACTGATATGTCCGTGTTCGGGTCCAGGGTCCAAAAAACATAATTTTCGGTATGAACCCGAACTTAACAGTCCGGGTTCGCTCAACTTTACATACAAGTTAAACTGTGATAGCCCTTGACATGCAAGCTTCATCTTCACAATTCACTTTGGTAGTCTGGGTAAACTGAAAGAAGGATTTTATAGTAGCTTACAAAACAAAAATGAAAAGGAATCCCCTGGACTGTAAGAAAGGGGAAGCATTACTGCTTCCCTACAGTTAGGAGTGGGATATTAGGGATACAATTGTTGCATATATGGGACTGTATAAGAAGGGATGTAGAGGGGAAGGTACTCACCATTTACAGAAGGAAAGTGTGGTACAGGTTAATCCCTCATCCTTTCTGCTGTTCACTACAAAAAAAAAAAAAAAAAAAAGTAGAAGTTAGTTTGGGACCTGCTTTACTTACCTGAGAGTTTGTGTCCAAGGCTCCCCTTCTTCAATATGGCTGCTGTGTGAGACGCGCTGATTGGGATGCTGCACGCTTACTTAGCTTCCAATGGAGCGGGTTCCCTGTCAGAGGTAATGGGTGATCTTCTCCAGGAGGTGATGGGAGCAGAGCAGCAGGTGGCGGAGGGCCAATCTCTGGCCAGCGGTAGAAGGCCAAGGCAGTCCAGGCCTCCTACTTGCTTTTCACTGAGTCTGGTGCAGTGGAGAAGCGGTCGGGGCGGCCGGGAGGCAGACTGGAACCTTCACCCCACAATTCAATGCTTTAAGAAAGCACAACTGACATTGCCTAAGTCGGGTGCCCGGGACGACAGTTCTAAGAGAGAGGAATCTGGTGAGCGTGGCAAAGATGTTGCGCTGGCTTGAGGTCACATGGCAGGGCCATTTGAGTTTCTCCCCTTTCCTAACCTTTGGGTCTCTCCTTAGGGTTGATACCGAAAAACTGAATGATGACATTAACAAGGAGTTTAGTAGGGTTCGGTATGCTTCCTTCGATCGGGCACTGGTTAGGAGAGGAGTAGTGGGGGTACTTCGGACATTGAATCAGCATTTCGGTTGTTGCAGGTTCATTCGGAATGTTTTCACCTTCTGGGTTGTCAGTTTCAGGGGTCGTATTTGTATGACATGTGTCTCCCCATGGGCTGCTCCATTTCGTGTTCGTATTTCGAAATGTTTGCATTGTTTTTGGAGTGGGTCGTAGTTCAGTTTTCGGTCATTGACTCAGTTACTCATTATCTTGATGACTTCTTGTTTGTGGGTGTTCGGGAGTGTGCACAGATATTATTGTCATTTCGTTCAGTGATGACAATATTTGGCATGCCGGTGGCAGAGCAGAAGACAGAAGGGCCGTTGACCAGGTTGTCTTTCCTGGGGATAGAAATCGACATGGTGGACATGATTTTTTGGCATCAGGACCAAAGCTGGCCGATTTCCTTGGACTTGCTGTGGTGGTAATTAGCGGCGTTGACAAGCTTTTGCATGAGAGTCTTTTATTCCAGGTAGTGTTCAATTTTAGTTTTTTTCAAAGCTTTGTGGGTGGGGGAGCTGGTATCCCCTAATCGCTGCTCGGTTTCCCCATTATTATTATCGGATGTACGCTGGTCTGATCATTTTGTGGACATATTCGTGGGTCCAATACTGATCAGCTAGGTAGAGGTATTTGGATTTGGGTGGGAAATACTGGGGGTGAATTTATTCCGGTGCAGCTGTTTAATTGGTTTTTGGCAGTTTGACCGTCGGCAGTTTCACTCTTGGTACACGCAGATGGGTCCCCTCTTACTGTTTTTTCAGTTTGCGTCGGTTCTTGGGAAAGCAATGGTGGCTTGTGGTCATGATCCGGCCAGTATCTCTCCTCATTCGTTTTTAATCGGGGCAGCGACACAAGCTAGAGTCTTGGGTTTTCCGGTGTCGTCTTTGCATCGTTTAGGGAGATGGGCATCCAGGAGGTATCAGCTGTACGTCCGATTCAGGGTTTGCTACCCACCATGTGTGGATATTGGGACATTCATTTATCTATTGAGCAGCTCGATGGGCAGAGTGATGCTCCTATGGACAGAACCTGGGAATTCCAGCTGAGTTAGCAAGGGTTCGCTGGATGGGGTCTTAGTGGATTGTCATGGAATTAAGTTTATCTGGAGTGTGTTGCTCTTAGTAAATTTGTAGCTCAGACCCTTCCCGAGGCCGGATTTAAGAAAGTCTAAGACATTCCCTGTGGAAGGACTCTGGATCAAGACATCCCTGGAGGAAGCCCAGGAAGAGAAAATGTCCCAGATTCTATAGTATCCGTTAGAAGTGGAACGCTTCCTTGCTCTGAAGAGGGTGTCTACCACCGCATGAGAGAAGCCCTTATTCAACAGCCTTTCCCTTTCAACCTCCATGCCATCCAGTTGAGGGAGGACAGAACCTTGACACAGAAGGTCTGGGACTCTCGGAAGACTCCAAGGTGGCTCTACACAAAGGCTCAGCAGGAGAGGAAACCAAGATTTGTGAGGCCAAAATGGGGCTAAAAGTATGGGGGAGACGCGAACCATCCTCATTCTCCTTAAAAAGGGAAAAATCAAGGGAAAAGGGTGAAAGGCATACCCCTCTCGAAATCCCCCATGGCTAGAGGATCGTCTTCCTTCGTGAAGAAACACTCCGCCTTCCTGTTTTTTTGTGTCGCAAACAAATCCACTTGAGGAAGACCCCATCTGTCCACTATCATTTGGAACAGGTCGTCCGACAAAGACCACTCTCCCGGATCGATTCTGGATCTGCTGAGGAAATCCGCAATCTGATTCTGTTTTCCCCGGAAGATGAATTGCTGTGAGGCCTTCCAGGTGTCTTTGAGACCATGACATCAATTGATAAGCGGCTCCTGGTGCCACCCTGATGGTTGATGTAGGCTACTACAGCAGCGTTGTCTGACCGAAACTTCACCCAACGGTGACAAATTAGCGGAGAGAAATGTTTCAGGGTTTCGAGAACAGCAAAGAGTTCCAGGAGATTGGAAGGGAACTTCCACTCCTCTTGCACAAGGTTGCATTGACAATGGTCTCCCCAACCCCAATGGCTGGCATCCATCATTATTACTATCCACGGAACATCTCCCAGAGGGAAGCCCTTGGCTAAGGAGACACTTTTCAGCCACACCAGGGAATTGTGAACTGACAACGGAATCTTGATGGGCTGGAGTAGACGCTTTGAGGAGAATTGGAGGAGTAGGTTTGCTTTAAAGCTCCTCATTCTCCATTGCACCCACCTTGCCAGTCCTATCTTGGAGGACATGGATCCCAGGAGACTCATAGCCTTCTTCGGTGAAGTCGATTGCATGCCAACATCTCCACAACCTGTTTCCTTATTCTCAGGATCCTCTCCGGGGAGAGTTGACCCGCCCCCGCGGAAGTGTTGAACAGAGCACCCAGGTACGTCATAGACTGACTCGGGCAAAGATGGCTCTTTTTGACATTGATCCTCCAACCATGACATTGTAGGAACTGAAGGCAAACAGTCGCATGGAAGGACATGTATCCTTGTCGTCCGCCACAATCAGGATGTCGTCCAGGTAAGGGAAGATGGATATGCCCTGTTTTCTCAGTTCTCCGATGAAAACAACAAGCACTTTTGTGAAGGTCCTTGGAGCCGTGCAGAGACCAAAGGGCAAGGCCCTGAATTGGAAATGAGCCTCCCCTATTGCAAACCTCAGGTATTACTGATGCACCAGGGCTATAGGGATGTGGAAATAGGCATCCAACAAGGCTATTGATAACATACATTGATTGGGAAAGACAGCCTTCACGATAGATTGAAGGGGCTCCATCTTGAATCTGCGGATATGCAAGTATCGATTCAGTCTGTGTAAATTTAGAATGGGTCTCCACCCTCCTAAAGACTTTTTCGTCAGAAATAGATGTGAACAGAAGCTGTGAGTCCTCTCTGACTCCGGCCACTTTATGATTTGGAAGGAACTGGAAGGAGGGTATTTGCAAAATTCTAGAATATATCCCCTCCTGATGATATCCAGAACTAAGTTTTCGCTTACAAATTCCTTCCATGCCACACAGAATTGGAGCAAGCGAGCTCCAACACCGCCTGACAGGGAGATGAGCCCGTCACAGATTCCTGGGGTTCTTGGAGGATGCAGAACCTCGGGACTTGCTACCTCTACTGCCATGCTGACCGCTCCTCCAGGATTGATTTATCCCATATTCCTTACCCGGTCTGTAGGATCTGCTATCCCAAAACAGGTAATAGTCCCTCTTTGCACAAAAGGGACCTTTGGGCCTGTTGTCTTGAGGCAGAAAGGCCTTTTTACCTTCGGCTGTTCGTTTAATACAATCATCCACATACACTTTGGAAAGACTGAAATCTATCTTTCTGTCCATAGGGTCTTTGAAGGAACCCGCATCATCAACAGGTAAAGTGGTACGTTTGACTAATCTAACCATGGCTGCATCTATCTTGGGAGCGGAATCCCACGCTTCAGTGTCAGTGTCCTTAAAAGGATACCATCTGGAAAATCTTCCTTTTGTGGAGGATTATCTGGACCACTCTTCCTTAATAAGGTCTTTGATAGCCTCATGGGCTGGAAAGGACTCTTCCTCCTGTGGTCAGAGAAGTGGCGACTGGATGTGGAAGGCTCCTCCTTACAAGATTCCTTCAAACTGAGGGTTTCAAATGGTCAACTTCTGGAGGTTCCGGGAAATCTGGGGCTGGGAGCTTCTCATCCTCAGAAGAAGAACCCAGGTCTCTCAGGGATTCCATAGCCATACCAATCCATCAGAGGCATCTGGAGAACACTCTGAAGGTTCCAAACACCGTGGCCACTGGCAGGACTTCCGAAATTCCTGAATGCCCAGAGTGACTGCTTGTGAAATATATTATGTCAGGCGCAGGTTGGATGGAGGACTGCCCTCCAGGGCTCTGTTATCACTAGGTCCTTTTTGGCGACTTCCCTTTGGATGACACTGAAGCTCTAGTCACCCTAGAACTGTAGAAACAGGGACAGAACAGTGTATCAGTGAACCGCACTCTTTTAAATACCAGATAAAACAAACCAGAAAAAACATGGCTTACCTAAAAGTCTTAGGTTGTGACCTTTTGTGTGGTGAAGAAGAATCAGAATTAGAGGAATTAGAGACTTCCATATCCATCTGTAGAACCAAATTCAAGAAAGAATCTCAGATTGAAATTCAGAACTAATTGAAGGATACAACTTAAAGAAATAAAAATACATTTACCTAAATGAAAAGCAGACGAAATGAGAAGCAAGCAGGAGATAGGAAAAAGCAATGCAGCATTCGCCAGAACGATTCCCACAAGTGTGTGAACCGGGGGCTGTTAAATAGGTGTCTGACGTCACACACAAAGCACCTGTGTGAACAGATGAACGAGCAGATGAACGGGCAGATGAACGAGCATGCGTGCGAACGCACGACACCATTCGTGGGATCAAACAAACGTTCGCCAGAATTCTGGCGAACGGCTAAAATCACGAATGGGCACAAAACCAAGCTGCAAACCATACGAACGCATGTGCATTCGAAAATAGAACGCCAAGTAGAAACGAAAGAAAGCACAGGGACTTACCCTTTCAGAATGACGCGGAAAAGGTAGAGGGAAGCCAGAAACAGGGAGAAGTCCAGACCAGCAAGGTAAATGTTCAGGTCCATATTCACCTGCCTATTGTTACCTCTAGGGCCACTGCTGCATTAGGTAACCAGACATAACAGCTTGCTACGCCTTGGTTTACAGCAAGTACCAGACCCCCGGTCACTAAAGGGATTCTCACCAGGGGATCACCTTTGCGCAGGGCCAAGTAACTGGAGATTTCCCAAGGGAGAGAGGCTGAACTCCCAGGGGGCCAGGGGAACAAATCCCCAGGTAAGCCATAAAAGAAAAATAATAGTTCCAAGGAAAAAACACATGTCCTATAGGGAAAGGACAGGAACAAAAAGACTTAGGGAAGAGGGGATAGGTGGTGGTACTTTTACATTTATTTTAATTAGTTCCTGTCTAATTAGGGATAGGGAGGAGCTACCCATTGTTGTGCTGCCATGGATATGGCCAGTAAATATACATATATATATATATATATATATATATACACACACACACACATATTATATACACACGTATTATATGTATATTATATGTATATGTGTGTAAAATTGGCAAACCTTATGTTTGACGCTGTAACTTTCCAAATCACCAAAAAAAACTGTACTTGATGGGTACTGTTGTACTTATGAGACATTACTCTACACAAATATGAGTGTTTTAGAGTATTATACTGATAACATCATTGGTGTATTGGCAGTTTATTTGTGAAAAATGCAAAACAAAAAAAAATATAAATGCTAATTTTGGCCATGGTTTGTGACTAAGTGGCTACTAAAAAAGACTGGACATACCCCATTTTGAATACCGTAACTTGTCTACTTTAACAAATGGTATGCCATGATGGGGTTAATTTTCATTCCTGGGCTGCTATATGGTCTCAAAGGCAACATAGGCCCAGCAAACCAATCTGGCACATTTCAATGTGCAAACATGGAAAAGCCCTACATTTGACCCCTGTTAGTTTGCAAAAAAACATAAAACCTGTACATTGGGGGCACTGAAGTTCCCAGGAGATGTTGCTGAACACATATTGGGGTGTTCTTTGTCAGTAACATATAACAGGAACTGAGAATATATGCCTAAAGTACAATGTGAGAGAAAAATAACTAACCAGAAATTTGACAAAGACTTGTGGTAGAATTAGTGCATGGAAAGTGCTAAAATACCACCATTTGAAATATCCTAGGGTGTATACTTTAAAAAAAATATATGGTTTGATGGGGGTAAATTGGCTTAAAAAATTTCCCAAATGGGTGCATGATGACCAGCTGTGAAAATTCCAAGATGGACAACTGAAAGGCACACCCTCAGGGACATATTTGCCGCGCGGCAAGCAAGGCATTTGCCTTGGGTGGCATTTTCAGAAATCGCCGCCCCCAAATACCCAGGCAAATGTCTTGTTAGCCTAGCGGCTAACTAACATTCCGGACGGGCAGGCGGGCGGCGCTGGCGAGGGAGCACTGGTAAGTGAGCTCTCTGCTCAGCTCCCTCGTGCGCCGCAGAGTGATGCCGGGAGCCGGAATATGACATCATATTCCGACTCCCGGCATCACTCTGCTGCACGTGAGGGAGCTGAGCAGAGAGTTCAGTAATCAGTGCTCCCTCGCTGACTGCAGTCACCGGCTGGCCGCCCGCCCGCCCAGCAGCCCCACTGGACCCCAGGGAAAGGGAGAATCCACCCCAGCACTCCCAAAGGTAAGGAGGCTGGGGGGAACTGAATTTTTTTTTTAAATTTGAGTGTTAATGTATGTGTGTGTCTGTTAGTGAGTGAGTGTGTGTCTGCTAGTGTGTGTGTCTGTTAGTGAGTGTGTGTGTGGGTGTGTGTCTGTGAGTGTGTGTCTGTGAGTGAGTGAGTGTGCGTGTGTGTCTGTTAGTGAGTGAGTGTGTGATGGTAACATGGTTGCATGAAAAGTGAAGTGTTAGTCAGGGACTCCTGACTTTCGTTAATTTTCCAAATAACTTTCCAAAAATAGCTAAGAACATGTTAACATTGGGTAACTCAGGACAAAATTTAGAAACTATTTAGCACAGGTTTTTTGGCATTTGTAGATGCGTAACAGATTTTGGGGGTCAAAGTTAGAAAAAGTTTGGTTTTTAAATGTTTTCATCATATTTTATATTTTTTTATAGTAAATTATATGATATAATGAAAATAATGGTATCTTTAGAAAGACCATTCTGCGACGAGAAAACGGTATATAATATGTGTGGGCACAGTAAATGAGTAAGAGGAATATTACAGCTAAATACAAACACTGCAGAAATGTAAAAACAGCCCTGGTTCTCAACGGTAAAAAAAAATGAAATTGGTCACTAAGATGTTAAAAAAACATTTATTTATTGTATCTGACTGAACAGCCATGTTGGGTCAAACTCTACTGTTATCTGACCCACTGCTGCTCATTCTAACTTGCCTGATGCTGTAATTGCTCTGTATGAATGTGTGTGAATGTGTCACAGCAGTCAAGTTAGGCTGAGCAGCAATGGATCAGATAACAGTAGTTTGACATAACATGGCTCTTTAGCCAGACAAAAATTGATTTCATTGTTTCTTTAAATGTAATAAGCTTTTAAAAATTAAAAGCAAAAATGCAATGACAACTGTCCTTTAAGTATCAAAATATGAGAAACATGCATGACATGATATGAGATGGTTCAAAAATGCAAGACAAGGTTTGAGGTGGGAGAGGTGCAAATAGTAAGGAAATAAAATAAGGAACAAGTAGATAATTTAAATAAAAGATGAATTAGACCATGAACGAGAATGAGATGTCACAATGAAATAAAAAAGGATGTAGGAATTGATGATGAATTCTAGGGAAATTCCTTAGTTTCATATGTAATAAAGTAATGGGTCAGTAATGACTTAATACAAATAGCATAGTAAGACAAGTTAAAACGCACACTTATCAAAGATATGTTTAAATATGTGTTTAAGTTATGAAATGTAATTTTGAGAGATCTGGTAATGAGAAAAGCAGTGAGAAAAAAAAAAAGAGATGATGTCCTTATAAAATCAAAATAATATTCTGATTGTCTCATTGGTGTTTCCAGCAAGATACAGCTAGAATTCTAATTATCAGAAATTACGTAGGTTAGAATCAAATAAAGGCTTCTCCTTGTCTGTTATAAAATACAGACTTTGTGATACATGGAAAGTAAAAATTTGTCTTTTACATATTTATGTAATATTCTTACTACACCTTCTTTTATATATTTACGGAACTTATTCATATTTCTTTAAAAGATGTACGGGGGAGATGGATGGAGAATACAATGGAATAGGGAATAGGGAGTCAAGGAAAAAAAAACTAAGGGAGGAAAAAAAAAAGAATTGAAGGAAGAGGAAACATTGTACTTATAAATGTCACCGACTAGCACATGACATCAGGCCCGGACTGGCCATCGGGCACACCGGGCAAATGCCCGGTGGGCCGCAATGTCCATGGGCCGAGGCCGGGAGGTCTCAGGATCTCCCCTGCCGGTCTATGCAGGGCCGGCACTCTCCTAGCGCCGGCCCCGCTGTTTTCCATGGAGGGCCGGTGGGGAGATCAAGGATCTCCCTCACCGGCCCACATGCGCTCAAACGCGGCCACCGGCGGGGAGAGAGGGAGGGAGACAGCCGACAGGAGAGAGGACCCGGCGGAGCTCTAACTTGCAGCTCCGCCGGGTTTCTCTCGCAAGATCCGGACCGTTGCTATGGCAACCGGCCGGGTCTCGCGAGAGTGAACTCTAGCCCCAAAGGGCTAGAGTTCACTTACCACGAGGACCACCAGGGATGGCTGGCAGCAGCACGACCCCTCCCCCACCCTTCCAGACTACAGGTAAGAATGGAGGGGGGGTGATATAATGTATTTACTATTATGTATTTATTTATTATTATGTATTTATTAGTATGTATTATTATGTATTTATTTGTATTTATTATTATGTATTTATTATTATTTGTATTTATTATTAATTATTATTTATTATTATGTATGTATTAGTATGTATTATTATTATTATTTTTTTTTAGTAAAACACCTACCTGCCTCCCCCAATACAAAATCCTTGCAAACACACACATCACCCTCACCCAGCACCCTAACACACACACAGCACCCTAACACCAGCACCCTAACATTGACACAGCACCCTAACACACACACAGCACAGCACACACAGCACCCTAACACCAGCACCCCAACACACACACAGCACCCTAACACCAGCACCCTAACATTGACACAGCACCCCAACACACACACAGCACCCTAACACCAGCACCCTAACATTGACACAGCACACCAACACACACACAGCACCCTAACACCAGCACCCTAACATTGACACAGCACCCTAACACACACACAGCACCCTAACACCAGCACCCTAACATTGACACAGAACCCTAACACACACACAGCACCCTAACACACACACAGCACCCTAACACACACACAGCACCTTAACACCAGCACCCTAACACACACACAGCACCCTAACACTCACACAGCACCCTAACACCAGCACCCTAACATTGACACATCACCCTAACATTGACACATCACCCTAACACACATACAGCACCCTAACACTCACACACCACCGTACACACACACAGCACCCCAACACACACACAGCACCCTAACACCAGCACCCTAACATTGACACATCACCCTAACACACACACAGCACCGTAGCACTCACACAGCACCCTAACACACACACAGCACCCTAACACATACAGCAACCTAGCACACACACACATCACCCCAACACATACACAGCACCCCAACACACACATCACCCTCACTCACACAGCGCCCTCACACACAGCGCCCTCACACACACATACTGCACCCCCTCACACATATACTGCACCCCCTCACACATATACTGCACCCTCCCACACACATACTGCACCCCCTCACACACACAGCACCCTCCCACACACACAGCACCCTCCCACACACACTATACTCCTCACAAATGCACACTACACCCCTCACACACACACAGCACCCCCCAAACACACTGCACCACTCACACACTCACTAGATCCCCTACACACAGACGCTGCACCACTTACACACACACTACATTTTCAGTGGGCCGCTGTAATTAAAAATGCCCGGGCCGAATTTTTTCCCCAGTCCGGCCCTGCATGACATCTTCATTTAGTTTTAACACCTCAAGTAGAGACAGATTTTATCAGCTCTGTGCAGATTGGGCTATTAAAGGGACACTCTAGTGTCTAGTCTAATTTTATTATGTATACCAATTCATACTAGCAATGAGCGGCTGTGATGGGCGAGGACCGTCAGCTGACACTCTCAACCAATCACTGCTGCCCACTGCTGATCAAGCTAATGCTTCCTAACTAGCTCAAGCAGCACAGAGAGGATGGGCTACTAGATATGCTCGTTTAGCATTAAACCATTAAACACACATTAACACAGAACAGAATTACTACAAATCAGAAACTATGACCACTTTAATAACATGAAATAGTTACAGTGCCTACAGTGTTCTTTAAATAATTGGGTATGGCCAAATGTAGCCTAAGCTAGGGTTAGGCCTTTTTAGTACCAGTACCAAAATAAGAATTGGAGGAAGAATTGGGGTATGTAGTTATATTATCACACTGAAGTGTAATGGCCTCAACTCCCTATACCTCCTTTTCTTTCTCTCATTGCTGTAATTCAAGAACTCTATGTCACTCTCAACACTGCATGGCATCTGCTTGAAAGTCAATAGCTCCCTCTAATGGTGCTACAATGAAAAGTGCATTTGAGTACACCCAAGATATAACAGAGGAGGAGGAGGGGAGGAATACCAGTAAGTCTGCTGACACAGAGGGTTGTACCAGTGGTGTATTTTGAATCTATGCTGCCCTAGGCATGACGGAACTCGGGCACCCTCTAATTTACATTTGCCCTACCCCTTCCTGTCATTGCCACACCTCTTTCTGTTAAAGACTAACACACACACTGAATGACAGACACACACTCTCAGATACGCTGACATACACACACACTGATTTGACACAATCTGACAGACCACACAATCATTGACATACACACACAATGACGCAGACACACACACTCACTTACTGACACACAAACACACACACAGATCCACTCATAGCCACACACACTGACAGGCATACACAATCACTCAGACACACACACACACATTCACTGACAGACACACTCACTCACAGACACATACTGACAAACATACATAATTACTCCGACACATAGGCTCCCTTAAAGACACACACACTCACAGACACACTTACAGACAAACACACACAGACACACAGACACCCTCACAGACACACACAATCGCTCAGACACACAGGCCCCCTGACAGACACACACTGACAGACATACTCACTCTCACTCACAAACACTCACTCACAGACACACACAATCACTCAGGCACACACTGACAGACAGACACACTCACTCACTCACAGACACAGACTGACAGACATACAGACACACTGACAGATATACAGACACACTGACAGACACACACTGACAGCCAGACACACACACACACTAACAGCCAGCCAGAAACAGACACACACACACACACACTGCCAGCCAGATACAGAGACACACACTGTCAGCCAGACAGACAGACACACACACACACAAACACACACATTCCCTCCCCCAACACTCACAGATTATTTTTTAATTTTCATTTAAATCCACCCAGCCTCCCTACCTTTGGGAGAGCTGGGTGTATTTTTTACCTGGGGTCCAGTGGGGCTCCTGGCCGGGCTGCTTGGGCAGGGAGAGAGGCAAGCATTCAGGCAGTTGGGGCCGCTAGCTGAATTCCAAGGCGGGCGGTGACGGAGCGCTGATTTGTGAGCTCTCTCTGCTCAGCTGCTCAGCTGCCACAGAGTGATGCCGGGAGCCGGAATATGAGCAGAGAGAGCTCACAAATCAGCGCTTCCTTTGCCACCCACCTTGGAACTCAGCTAGCCACCTGCCACCGGCCTAACAAGGTATTTGCCTGCACATTTGGGGGCAGCATTTTTTGCCGCTCCCCTGAAAAGTGCTGCCCAAGGCAAATGTCTTGTTTGCCTCATGGCAAATACGTCACTGGGTTGTACACACTTAGCCTACTCTAGTTAAGCTCTCGCTTGGTGTTGAAATGTAGCCCCATGGAATAAGTGTAGCCTAAGTAAAATGGGGGCCTTGACAGGGCTAGGAGGTGGGCATGGCATGGATTGGTAGGTTAGGATGGGGGGCAGGCCTAGTATATATAGGACGGCCATCTCAATTTTGTCACAACCTATTTACTCACCAGTGTGGGTTGGTGCCTCCCTCCCTCCCTCCCTTGGTTAAGTTATATTGTTTCTGCCTTGCTTCGTTGCAGCAGCGGGGTTGGTGAGGGGAAGGCAAGGGAGAAATATGGTCTATGGTTAAATTAAGAAGAGTTAAAGAAGTTGGTTAATTGGTTACAAATTGGTTGGTTACAATGTTTGTATAATGTTGGTGGGTTTCGAGCCTGTCAGTGGCTCAGAACCTCAGAGGTATAGTGGTTTCCAGATATACCCCTACTAGGAGGCGATTAATCATTATGTTGTACTGTATTTGTGTATATATTTATGTGTCATTACACTGTTGTGCAAATGGTTACTAAATGGGTCATTGCCTTTATTTATGACATATGGGATATGTATTGTGATGTATGGGTGGAGCAATGACGTTACATGTTTCAGTTGATATTTTGAAGATGTTATTATATATTATTATATATTTAATAAAGCTGTGGACATATTGACCCATACCTCAGAGCAGAGGCGTAGCGTGGGGGGTGCAGGGGGGGGGCGGCCGCACCGGGCGCAACATCTGGGGGGGCGCGCTCGCACTCACAGCTCTCTGCCCCTGCCTGGCTCACTCACTCTCTCTGCAGTGCTGGCTGTGTGAATCGATCCGAGCCGCCGGGTCGAGGCCCACTGGGGAGGGGTGCCAGGCAGGGGCGGGCTGGGCCGGGGGGCAGGGAGGCAATTGCCCCCCAGGCCGTCCTAAAGCATGTTAAAAATGGCCGCTGGGCCGTCTTTAACGCAGGGCTAAAGGCAGCTGCCCCGGCCCAGTTCTTCCTAAGGGACCACCAAAGCAGCTGCCTCTCTTGAGCCCCGCCGGCCATGGCTACAGAATTCCGATCCTTCACTACGCAGCCGGCATTGCCGCATAGTGTAGGACGGAATGGCTCGGTGGCTCCTCCTTCTGACCTCCCCTGCGCCTGAACGCAAGCGCGTACCGTGACATCATGAAATGAGTCATGGCCGGTAACAGCGCATGCGCATAACCTCCACCTGAAGGACGCCGGGAACACCCTCACACCCTTTCTCCTAGCCGAGCATCCTGAGAGAGCAGTTGCCCGTATCTTCAGAGAAAGTGTTCAGAGAAGTGTATTTTTTTTTTTTTTTATATTGACTGTAAAGTAAATTATAGTTTTAGGAGGAGTGGGCAGTAAATGCAATGTGTTAATTGTGTATATAACAAAAAATCTGCAAAATAAGTTGTAATGGTGGAAATGTATTTTTAGGGGGAGGGGGTGGGGGCAGTAAATCAATATGTTCATGTATTGTAATAAGGAGATTTTTTTTAGGGGGAGGGGTTGGAGGGCAGTAAAATGCAATGTGTATAGATAAAAAAAAATCTGCAAAATAAGTTGTAATGGTGGAAATGTATTTTTAGGGGGAGGGGATGGGTGCAGTAAATCAATATGTTCATGTATTGTATTGTAATAAGGAGATTTTTTTTAGGGGGAGCGGGAGGGGTTGGGGGGCACGAAATGAAATTTGTATAGATTAAAAAAAAAAAAATCTGCAAAATAAGTTGTAATGGTGGAAATGTATTTTTAGGGGGAGGGGTGGGGGCAGTAAATCAATATGTTCATGTATTGTATTGTAATAAGGAGATTTTTTTTTAGTTTTTGTTCTTGATATTTTTTGTCGTTTACGATGGTTGTGAGACGACATATAATAGCATGGCCCATGCTAGGTTACTACATTTGTATATTTGTATTCATAGACCTGCTGAAAATGTGGAGAATGTGTGTAATGCATGTTCGCACTCAATAAAGTGTTGGAAAATAAACTTGTATTTAGATGCATTTTACTTTAATTACATAAGTATTTTCATAACAAACAATACATGTGCTTGGGGGGTAAGGGTTTCTTTAACTAATCTAGTGGAAGAGACTCGAGTGCTAAAATCCACGGGTTAGGGGGCGCAAATTACTTGCCTTTCCCCGGGTGCTGACAACCCACGCTACGCCACTGTCTGCATTCCTCAGAGTGTCGGCAGGTGGGTATGGGGTTTACGGGGAATCAACACCTGCCCATAAAGCTACAATGCACCTTTCATGTCACCCATATGTACTGCACTATTTCCTGGAGCTTGTATTGCAAGTATATATTCTACCTGGTGTGTTGTGTTTTGCCCGGGGGGCTGTTTAAACATGTGTGAACCATGCCTGGGCTGATCTCTTGTCTGATCCTGACTATCCTTTTTGATTACCACTGAATTATTTATCTGCAAGTCTACCCGGTACCATCTTCCATCCTCGGGTCGCTTCCCTTATTAGAGAAACTAGTTCCTGCAAATTGACCCACTACAGTAATCTGTATAGTCACATAGAAATTTAGAGAATGCGAGAAAATGACGGAAGGAATGAAAAGGAATGAAATGGAGTAAATGGAGTAAATGAAAAACAGGAATAAAGTAGTAGTAGTGCAATAATTAAAGGGGAAAATGGTGAGATGAAATAAATAAAGAAGGAAAATAAAGGAGGGAGACAGAAATGAGACAGGAACAAGAAAATGAAGAATTTAATGTTTAATTTTCTTTGATTTGTCACTCTTCCTTCCTTCCATGAAATAAAACCTGCTAAATCCATTATAGCTTTATTTTTTGTTTATATTTTATATTTATTTTCTCAACAATCTGGTTTTGTGTTTGTTTCAAACATATCAAATGAAAGATCTTTAGCAGATGGCTACACACTGAGGTCCATTATATTGCCACTCACTTCCTCATCAAGCTGACTTGCTTGATTATAACATTTATCTTGCACAGAGTTTAACCTTGTCATATACATTGTTTATTTTTTTATTTTTTTAAAGGCTCACTCTGACTATGTTTGTGTGTTTGCTAAACCTCCAGGTTATTCATTTTTATTTTTTTTTTACCATATTCAACATAATTCTGTAATCTAAAAGTATAAATTACATACTCTTCCTTTGCATACCAATTTTGAAAGATCCATAAAATGACACTTGGAAAATTTGACTGTCAGTCTTATAAATTGCATTACAGGCATATGCCTTTTCAGTTTATTTTATACATGTTTTGACTTAAAGAACAGCCATATTGTATGTAACCAAGTTACTTAAAGGAATACACAGGAGTGGGTTTACCACTTTTCAAGTATTTCTGAAAAAATGCTTAATCCCTTAAGGACACAGCTTCAGAAGCTGGACATACCCTTAAGGGCACAAGCAATTTTTTTAATTTTTTTGCAGTTTGTGTTCAAATGCAATTTGCATCTTTCTCATTTATTGTACCAACACATATTATATACCGTTTTTTAGCCAACAAAGGGGCTTTAATTTGATGTGACATATACATATATAAATTCTCATTTATTACAAAAAAATGCAAAATAAGGGTGAAAAAAACTAAATAATAAGTTTTTTTCCAAGTTTTAGCAATAATAACGTGTGCATAATATGTCCAGCTTAGGAAAAGTAATTCAAAATCAATTAATGTATGTGTCTTGATTTACAAAGTACATAATATGTGTAGGATTTCAGTTTATTTTGAAAGTTACAGTTCACAAACTACAAGGTCTAAAATGAAATTTCAATGTGAAACAATTTTAGAAGTTGGTATGTTTGCCTTGGAAGTTTAATCACGGAAAACAAAATTGCCACACAAAATGTATATATTTATATAAAGTAGACATCGCAGGCTATTTACCTAAGGTTATTTTGCCACTTTTTACATAGCCATTTCACCGCCAATCTCTGCTAAATATTGGAGTAAAATTGAGTGTTTTCTCTATTTTGGCATATACACATTTAACAAGTCTTTTGTAATGTGTTTTTCGAAAACGTGGTGTGTGCTATCCCTGTACAGAATCCCATATTGTGTTCAGCTACATTTGCTGAGTACAACGAAACCCCCATTGTATACATTTACCACTATTCTGTGAAGCTACTAGATATGTGCAATTCGTTTCGGTCCGAATATGAATTCGGATGAATTTCGGGCAATTCAGACATTCAGGTACTTCCGAATGCCCGAATTGCCAAAGTGCCGAATAACCAAGGTCCCGTATTTCCGAAATTACCTAATTTCCGAAGTGTTGAAGTGCCGAAGTACTGAAGTGCCGAAGTACCGAAGTGCTGAAGTGCTGAAGTGCCGAAGTTCCGTAGTGTCAAAGTGCCGAAGTGCCGAAGTTCTGAAGCACTGTATTGCCTAAGTACTAATATATTTACCCAGTGAAAGAAGAAGAGTGTTACATTGTATAAAATTTTAAATAAAAAGTATACAAACATAGCCAGGATTCAGCTGTAAGCATTTGCAACACTTACAACAATCAAGTAACATACATTCATATAAAATGTAAGTTACTTAGCCACGGTATTAGAGAGCTATCTACTAAAAGGCTGAAAGACCTAAATTGGTCGTTCAGCCAAATTCACTAATACTAAGTAAAGATTACTTAGTATTAGTAAATTATGCCCCTACTCGCTATACTGCGAGTAGGGGCATGTCTATTAAACAGTGAGCCATCCAATCAGAGTGCTCTGACAGGTAAATGAAGAGACTGACAGGTAAGTCTCTACATTTACCTGTCACAGCCTCTGATTGGTTGGAATCCACCAATCAGAGTGTTATGAGTCAAATTACACAGCATGGGAAAATTCCAAAGAACTTTCCCACGCTGTGTAAAATGGACAGAGCACTCTGATTGGTGGATTAAGTAACCAATCAGAGCGTTATGAGTCAAATTGCACAGCGTGGGGAAATTCCAAAGAACTTTCCCACGCTGTGTAAAATGACACAGAGCACTCTGATTGGTGGATTTCAAGCTAACCAATCAGAGTGCTGTGACTGGTAAATGTAGAGACTTACCTATCAATCTCTTCATTTACCTGTCAGAGCACTCTGATTGGATGGCTTAAACACACCAATCAGAGTGCTCTGAGCCTAATTGCAGGGTGGGGCAAGGCTTTATAAGCCTTCCCTGCCCTGCAGAGCTCAGACTGCGTGGAGCCCTCGCCGGGTGAAGATGGATTAATTATCTTTGCGCTCTTTTTTTTTTTTAATTGCCTCGGTTATTATGGATTTTTTATTTGGCCTTTTTTGGGGCTGAAAAAAGAAGATTTTAGAATAAAGAAAACATTGAATGGTACGTTTTTTTTTTTTTTTTACAGGTACTTAGTTAAAGGTCCCCCCTCATTATTTTTAGGGTGAGGGGGGTAGGTAGGGGGTTAATTTTTTTTGGGGGGAGGGGGTGACTGGGGTTTGGGGATCCCTAGTCACCTAGGGGGTAACATTTTTATTTGGGGCCCCCATCCGCCGTTCAGGGATAGGGGCCGGGGGGGAGGACATTAGGTCCCCCCCTTATTAGTATTTAGAGCCCCCACCCACCGTTTAGGGGTGGGGGGCAGGTGGGAGGACCTTAGGTCCCCCCCTTATTCCAATTTAGGGCCCCCACCTGCCGCTCAGGGGTAGGGGCCATGGGGGAGGACATTAGGTCCCCCCTTGGCTGCTCACTGTTTACTAGACATTTCCCTACTTGTGGTACAGCGAGTAGGGGCAAAATTTATTAATACTAAGTAATTTTTACATAGTATTAGTAAATTTGGCTGAAGGACCAATTTAGGTCTTTCAGCCTTTTGGTAGATAACTCCCTAATACCGTGGGAATTAGGGAGTTATCTACTAAGTGGCTTCAAGAGAAGTCCCAAAGTGCCGAAGTCCCGAAATTCCAAAATGCCGAAGTGTCGAAGTGCCGAAGTGCTGAATTTCCGAATTGCAAAAGTCCCGAATTTCAGAATGCCTAACCGAACTGAAACTTTTCCCCATGCACATGCCTAGAAGCTACAATGCCATATAGGAGACCATGCTATTTCAGTTTCTATAGTTGAAACTTTCATAGATGGTCACATGTCTGATTTTGTGACATTATAGCCATTTGACTGTTCAAATAACCCCACAAAGGCCTTACATTTGAGAAAGCAGACACTCCATGATATCTCATTAGGCATATATTATACCTTAACTTGCCACCATTTTTTCACCAATGTATTTCAAATTTTTGGTGAGTAAAAATAAATAATTTTTTTTTACATACATGTTGCATTTTCACTGGGTATTTTGTACATTTGATAAATGCCACTGTAAAAAATCACCCCCTAAGTATGGTCAGTTACATCTTCTGAGTAAAACAATAAGCCCAATGTATGACCTAGACACTATTTTGTGAAGTTACAGTGCTGTAAAAGAAACGTGACAAGTTCAGGTTTTTAAGTGTGAATTTTCATGGAGGGTTTTAATGGATCCACATTATATTTTGAAATATGTTAGCAGGCTGCTTTTTCCAACTACCCCAAAAAGGCATACTATTTCTTAAAGAAGACACCTGAGGGTATTTCAAAAGGCAAATTTTGAACCTTAGCGTGGGATAATTTTTCCGCTAGCTTGTATTAAGTGTAGTGGAAATAAGCATTTTTTCTACCTTTTAGACACACACAGTGAGTTTGTACTGTATATTTTGCAAACCTTGTGTGTGCTACGGCTTTATAATACTTCATATGTTGTTCAGCTATGTTGTCTGAGTACAGCAATATCCCGTATGTACATTTGCCAGGTATATGTGGACGTATGGGGAACATTTCAGACACAGTCATTGCAGTTCAGACACGCTGTGTTGTTACCCCACTCTGGAGTTTTTTAGCAGGCTACATATTCCAACTATCCCAAAAAGGCATACTATTTCTTAAAGAAGACATCCCAGGGTAATTCAAAAGGCATATATTAAACCTAAGCCTGAAATTATTTTTTCGCTGGCTTGTACCAAGTGCAGTGGTAATAAGCATTTTTTCTGCCTTTTTGACACACACAGTGAGTTTGTACTGTATATTTTGCAAACCTTATGTGTGCTATGGGTCTATCATACTATCGTCTAAGCACAGCAATATCCCCATATGTACCTTTGCCAGGTATGTGTGGATGTTGAAGGGGCACATTTGAGACCCAGCCATTTATGTTTTTTTTCAAACTTAGAATTTTTACACTGGGTCCATACCCAACTTTGGAGTTTTTTTAGTAGGTTGATTATTCCAACTACCCCAAAAAGACATACCATTTCTTAAAGAAGAAATCTGGGTTGTTTCAAAAGGCATATTAGCGTGGCATTATTTTTTTGCTAGACTGTACCAAGTGTAGAGATAATATGCATTTTACCCCTTTTTTAAACTTTTTTTTACTTTTTAAAAGTTTTTTTTAGCTTTTAACAACTTTTTTACTATTTTAAAACTTTGTTTAACCCCTTAAGGACACATTATTCCCCTTTATTCCAGAAGTTTGGTCCTTAAGGGAGTAAACTTTTCAAAAGTTTTTATTTAATTTTTAAAAGTTTTTTTTTACTATTAACCCCTAACCAGCATAACAGTAAATCACCCAATTTCCCCACTAACTTCTACCCACCCTAGCTAAATTAATAAATATTTTACAAATATTTAAGTAACTAACTAAATAAATATAACTCCTGAGGAATAAAAAAAAATAAAAGATCACAGTGAAATAGTCTTATCTGTATTTTGATCACTGCAGACAGTGATCAAAGGGCATGGAAGGGGTTTCATTGTATTTAAAAGTGGTAAGGCGGGGGGATTTTATAACTAAGAGTTTCTTTTTTACAGCGAGAGACAGATCAGCACCAATCAGTCTCTCTGCACTTCATAGTTCATAAAGAACTGCAGGGAGACAGATCGCATTTCACTGCTGCACGTGTGATCGTTCCGACTCCCGGGCAGAGTGATCACCTGGGCTGAATCAGTGAAACTGCTTTCTGTAGTGTGCCTCTAACATGGAGACACACTACAGGAACATTAACCCCATGATTGGGGTTATTTTTAGTATTGGACGGAAATTTCCATCCTGTGTCCTTAAGGGGAGTACTGCAATGACGGAAAAGTTCCGTCCAGTTTTCTTAAGGGGTTAAAGGAACACTCTAGTCTCCATAGCAACTTCATCTTAATAAAGTTGTTATGGTGCCAACAGGCCAACTCTTAATTTAAGGATTAAAATTGTTCTTGAATGGTTTAACCCCAAAGGTTGCCTCTAGCACCAATCTCCAGGTTTCATATGTACAATAAATTTGATCAATATTTGAAAGTCCATTGGAGCCTTCTGAATCTTCACAGTAGTAGTGCCATCCCCACTAAATTGGCACAATACTATCATACCTCAGAGCCAGGACTTTAAGACTATGAAAAAGGTGAGCCCTATACCTGTTCTAATTTTTCATTGTTTTCTTTTACTGACAGTATACACATTGGTTGCCTTTCTTCCTTTTATTTTTTCCGAGTAAACTTTAAAGTGGACAAGAGGTGTAATGCTGCCCTAAAAGCACAAAAGCCAAGTTACAGAGCCATTATACATATATAGGTTCCTTTAAATGTGAGTGATCCTACTTCTCAAGAATTTACTGTGTTCAAGTTTAAATACCCTCTGACTATATTGTGTTTATTTTTACTTTTTATATGTACAACAAGTATACTCTGTGACAAACAGCTCAACAATCAATAATAGGAGGTTGACTGAACAAAAGGAGAAGCATTGGAGGGCATCGGGCATGCACGGAAATTGTCGAGCTACAGTGCAGTAGACTTGTGCACTGCAAAAAAAAAGCATGATTTGTATGATTTGATTCACCTGAGAAAAATATTTTGTTCTGGGCGAATTGTGTTTTGTCCATGTGGCATTTTGGTTCAGACAAATTTTGGCCATATGATTTTTTTTTTTTTTTTTATTACTGCTCATTGTTTTGTTCCCTCTATTAGTCACTTCTCACATGATCTGTGAATAAAATCAGCATTTATTGGCTGATCACTAACAAACAACTATATGTTTGTCCATTCAACGATATTTGGACAGAACTCTGAGTTATGAAACAAACAAAACAGATTTGTCTACTGTCCATTTTGATTATTATTTAATGATTTATCCAAATAGGGTTTTGAAGTTCAGAATTTTGAACAAATCGCTGATTGCCCAAAATTTGGCTAAATCTCAATTTGTTTGAAACTGAATGCACAAGTCTAGTTGGCAATGCGAGAAACAGTGCCTTTCTTTTGGTGCTGGGGTACCAAGCAAACAGGAAGTCATCCTCTTTGTATGCCAGTAACCCTGAAAGCTCTTTCGTAAGCTGAAGAACATTTGTAGTGTTTTTTCTACCATCATATGTTTTTCAAATGCATTCTGTACAGGTGAACATTTGTTGTTACCAGCAGCACATGTTCTTATCTCATTTATACAGAAGGTTTATTTATTTTTATTTTTTATTTCTGGCACCCTGCACAGTCTTAGGAACTGATGCAGTTTCCTCACAATGTTCTTTATTTTCCATGATGTCAATGGAAGCAAGTGTAGGATTATATGCTCAGAATTCATCTTCTGTTAGTATGCAGCTTGAATACACAAATTAAATTCACAGGCTCTGTGTTTTACTATATAGTTTCCTTGGAATGATTTTTATTTCTAGAATAACTTTCACCATTTCTGTTAATTTTGTTAGATAAACTTCTTTCCAAGGTATACGGAACAATGTCTCACAATCTTCATTATTTTCTTTTCGATTCATATTTTTCTGCAGTTGAACTGGCAGCTTAGCAGCCCTCTATTTTAGATTGTATAAACTTTTATTTCTCCTTTTTGAATTTTTTTTTATACCTTACCAATCTATTTAGATTTTTCACCTATTCCTGTATACAGAAAAAAGATTAATCGCTTCCATCTGGTCAATATGTCGCTGTAATATAGTTTTTATCTTTCTTGTTTGTTTGCTTTCTGTTCCGAGCAGTGTTTCTGTTTGTAGAATCTTAAAAGATTTTAGATAGAGGCAGAAGTGAATTATCCAACAGGCTCTTTTTCTGATAGACAAGGTGTGGCAAATGTACATCATGTATTTTTAACCAGCAATGGTACATAATAACATTATTCTGGATCTGGCAGACAGTCCAGATTTTAGAAGGTTTCTGCCACTCACCTACTCATTAGGGGGATACCATTCAGTGGGGGTCACGATCTGAAAGAGGCTTGCCCCTCAGTCAAGAACTGAGTGGCACTGTGGCCTGAGGGATGCGGTCTCTGGGTGACCAGCAGGACAGAAGCACACTGTACAGCGTGACCGAACAGACGGACCATGGTAGAGAAGCTTCTGTATCCTTTACCGGGTACATGAAACAGAGGCTCCTCCACTGCAGACTGCCCACTCGGCCACGCTACATGAAGGGGAAGGACAAAAGAGCAGACACAGGAGGGAGAAGGATAAAAGAAGGGCCCAGGAGTGGAGGGGGCAAAAGAAGGGCACAGGAGGGTAAATGGGCCCCAGAAGGGCACAGCAGGGAAAGGGCAAAAGTACAGGGCACAGGAGGAGAGGAGAACAAAAGAAAGGCACAGGAGCTGATGGGGGGTAAAATAAGGGCACAGGAAGGGAGGGAGGACAAAGATAGGTCCAAGAGGAGCTGACCCAAAGAAACACACAGCGAGGCTGTGGGGGAAAAAGATACACAGAGGGACTGGAGGCACAAAGAGACACAGAGTGGCTGAGGGGGGGATAAAGGCACACACAGAGGGGCTGGGGGACAAATATATACACAGAGGGGCCGAGGAGGCTCAAAGAGACATACATAGGGGATGGGGGGGTACAAAGAGACATACAGAAAGGCTAGGGGGGGCAAAAAGACAAACATAGAAGCAAAGGGGGCAAAAAGACACACAAAAAGTTGGGGGACAAACAGACACACACAGAAAGGTTGGAGGAACAAAGAGACACAAAGAGGGGCTAGGGGCACATAAAGACACAAAGAGATGCAGAGAGGGCAAAAAGACACACAGATGGGTTGGGGGGACAAACATAAACATACAAAATGATTGGAGGGACAAAGAGACACACAGAAGGGCAGGAGGGAAAAAGAGACACAGAGGGGAAGGGGAAAAAGAGACACACAAAGGGGTTGGGGAAGAAAGAGGCACACAAAAGAGCTGGGGGACAAACAGGCACACACAATGCCTAAGGGGGGAAGAGATAAACAGAGACGATGGGAAAAAAGAGACACATAGAGGCTGAGGGGACAAAGAGGCACACAGAAAAGCTGGGGGGGCAAACAGACACATAGAAGGGCTAGGGGGGAGAGACACACATAGGGGAAGGGGAACTAGAGACACACAAATGAGCTGAAAAGAAACAGATGCACAAAGAAGGGGCTGGGGGAAGAAAGGGGCCTGCTACTAGCCACACCAATCTGCCAATCACAGCTGCCACTCACAGCCAGCAACAGCAGTCAGCCTACAGGTGGCAGTTAGGAAGGTAACACTCTGAGGAGCTCGCAAAAGGAGTGAACTCTACCTTCAGCTGGAGTTACTGTTAGGATTTCTTGCTGTTCCAAACCTTTTTTTTCAGGTTTTTTTATTTCAATACACGTGTACATATTTGTTAAAAAAAACCTTATCTTTGTGCAAAATAGGCGCTAAATGACAATAAGTGAAAACAAATAGTTATTAGCTGCTGCAACACTTGAAAAAGATCTCTCCAATCTTAAAGTTACAATCAAAGATAGGGAATTTGAAAGGGTTAACGCAAAGCAGAAAAAACCTACCACAAAGACCCTTAAGTGAAGCGCTAGTTACTTCTCACCCCTAATTTTAGGGGTATCGGGTAGTCCCAAGTGGAGTTGAATATGCAAAACAAAAAGGGAAACAATCCCCAATGGTGAAGTATGTCTACTATTACATAAAAGAGATGTGGATAATAACAATTTAACATTCACTAGTGAAGAGCCAGGTAGGGGACTGGCTCAAATTACATGGACCTTGGTGTATAATGGGAGACAACTTCCCTCTTTAGTCTCTGGTTTCAGTGCTCGAAAAAAGCACATAAAAGCAATTTCTCCCTGGTGAAGTATGTAACAGTAAGTTTAATATAGATTACTCAGAATAGAAAATTGCGCACCTTTTCCAGAGCCAAATCTTAAAAACCTGGCTGTGGTTCAAATAACTTGTTACCCACTAAGGGGGGGTGCATCTTCTTTTAGGTGGTAAATGAAGGTAGCAGCCAGATGTAATCAGCAATCCAATAGATCAATTTATTAGTATATTTTAAAATTATTAAAAACTAATACACATAGATTACAAAACAATAAAAAAGTCTTTCTAGCTTCCAGCCTCTTCCAGACACGTTTCGCCCTTCCCTCTGGCTTTATCAATTGAAGTCCCACTTAAGGGTTTTTGTGGTGGGTTTTTTCTTCTTTGCATTGACCCTCTAAAATTCCCTATCTTTGATGTGTACATATGTGTTCAAACAATGCTAACATGGACTAGCTAGTCATGAGATTATTTGGTACATGCATGTGGTTGACAGGTTATACGAAAAAAAAAAAGAGAGAAAAAACACTTTGCTGGTACACCTTAGTGTTGGGGTCATAGAACTTTAACGAGGAGTTGGGAAGGGGGGGGGATGGTGATTCATGTGAAGTATTGGTGAGGAGAGGAGTAAAATCTTTATTGTAGCTTTAATGCAGCGTTATTGCACTTCTCACACCCAGTATCTTCTTAGTGCAGTCGCCGCTGATGGAGTTGTTTAGGAGAGTCTTTGGTTGTGCAGTATGGCCTTACGTTCAGGACGGGCTTGGTTTGACCCATTGTTGGCCTTTTAATGATCAGCTCCTTCATTCATGTTGCCATGGTTACTCACCTAATTGTTAGTAGTCAGTACTGCTACTAATCAGTGCAGCCTATTTAAGCAGCAAGTCCCAGTACATCCTTGCCCTTGCGTGTTTTCCTGTTTCCCAAAAGACTTCCTGTTTCCTGTGTATTTCTGGTTCCTGACTTCTGGCCTTGTTCCTGACTCCTCCGTTCTCCTGATTCTGGCTTGTCTTACTACCCGCTTTGGTGCCTGACCCCTGCTTGCCTCCTGGACTTTGCTTTTAGTTTATTTCATTTTTTGCTATTTTTTAATAAAGGTGTTTTGCATCTACGTTCTGTCACTATCCTGGTCCCTAACAGTTACTCATCCCTACTGAACCAATAGGCTAGAGTTACTCAACCCTCATTAGGGTTTGTAATGCCCTTGAGAAAAGGGTAAGAATAAGGGAGAGGGGAAACGTTTTATTTTTTTAAATTAGGTAGATTGAATCTACCTAACACCCGGCAGAAAAGCACGAATAAGTCTTTTCTGCAGGGAAAAATATGTTTTTTAACAGGGGGACATAGTCCAAAGGCAGCAGGCGAGCAACCAGGCTTCTCCAATGCAATGTGGCAAGATTGCTCTCGTCACATCTCTCCCCTTTTCCAAACAGACTAACAGGGTATCTGACCTCCTGCCGGTCAGTGCCCTTGTTAGTCCAGCAGCAAAAGACAATCAACAGCACAGCCCACCCACAATAAATGGTTGCTACACCTGGGTAGAGGAGAAGCTTGTCCATGTCCAGGTGCCTCACCACTGCTGTGCTGGGTACGTGTATGCTGACTTGGTGGGTTGCTGAGTGGACAGAGACCAGCGGTACTCTGCCCTGGTGCCAGCGCTACTAGGAAGGTAGCCGGGTTGAAGCCTTGTTGTTGGAGGGGGAGACCGACTGTCTCCCCTTTAGATACACAGTTCTGCTGCTGGAGACCGACTGTCTCCCCTTTGGACACACAGCTCTGCTGCTGGAGACCGACTGTCTCCCCTTTGGCTAAACAGCCCTTTTGCTGGGGGGCAGAACCGACCGTCCCTACCCCCTGTGCTGGACGTGCAGAGACCACGGTCCCATCTGCACAGTTGTGGGGCTTACTGTCTCCCCCTGGTACATTAAGCTGCCGCTGGGGAGAGGGGGTAACAAGCTCCTCTCCCATACATATTTCCAGCCGCGGGGGAGGGAGACCGACTGTCTCTGCTCCCATTACAGAGTCCTGTTGCTGGGGAAAGGAGACTGGGCTCTCTATTCCCGGTAGGACACTCTGCTGCTGGGGAATGGAGACTGGGCACCCAATTCCCAATAAATCATTCTGCCGCTGGGGAATGGAGACTGGGCTCCCAATTCCCTGTAATTCACACTGCCGCTGGAGATCTGAGCCGACTACCCAGCATCCCTGTAGCTCACCCTGCCACTGGGGAGGGAGGACGCTGCTCTCCTCTCCCTGCAAGGTACACTGCTGTTGGGGAACAGGACCACTTGTCTCTGCCCCCTGTAACTCAGCCTGCCGCTGGGGAATGGAGCTCGGGCTCCCAATTCCCTGCAATATCTCTCGCTGGGGAATGGAGCTCGGGCTCCCAGTTCCCTGCAATACCGGTGGAGAGACCTCGGTCCCATCTCCACCCGCCACCTGGGGTTCTTCCCAGTAAATCTCAACAATATCTTTCCAGCTGAAGGCGTCTGGAAATGGATCTGTCACCTTGCTGTCCTGCTGAGCCTTCCCAATGGAGTGGAAGAGATCTCGGTAGTCCTGCTCCAGTTCCCACTCCAGGGTTGCTAGGTGAGCCAGGTCTTGCTCTACCTCATGGGGGTCACCCCAGTCATGCCTAGCCTCCCTCTCGTAGAAAATGTCCTGAAGTCTGTTCTGCGCAGAGCTCCCGAAGTCAGGCTCTGCAAAGGACTCCCATAACAAGCCAGGACCATCAAACTCCTCTCCCTCTGGCTTGTCATGCTCGGCTGTCCAGGGTATATACTGTGCCATATACCACCAGAGTGCCTGGTAGGCATCCTCCAGCCATAGCTCCTGCCATACCCGGTGCTCTAGTTCCTTCACCCATTCCTCCAGGGGCTGCTCTCCCAGGAAGGGCATCCGCAGGGCCACTTGCTTCTGCAACCGCTGCTCTTCACTGGGGAGACTCTCACCCCGCTGGTACTCCACAATACCCAGTGCCTGGTACCAGATGCCTTTGCGCAGCGCATCTCGGTCATCCAGGGCACCCTCATCATACTCCACTGCTGGTTCCATCTCGGTGCTGTCAGGGTCGCTGTACTCAGACATGTGTTGCCCTCAAATTGTAAAATCCACGGAAATGGTGTCTCCTGTAGCTGTCCTTCTGGCTGTAGGAACGATCCCGCCACTTGCCACCAATTGTAACGGACCGTTTTGCACACAAGGGGTAAAAACCATTTAGGCGATCGTCCCCCTTTCCAGATATGCAGGCACAGCTATTGTAAAACACCAAACTCACGAACCGCCAATAAGGGAATGATCCAAACTCCCGAACGGCATCCAATATAGCACTCCAAACACACGAACTGGAACCATACGAATCACTGCTAGCAGACGAATAGGAAAAGCATCCAAGCGGCTTACACTCCTAGCAATCAGTCTCTATCAGCGTTCAGTAAATCCCCCCAAAGACGAGACAAAGTTCCGTGTTGGGGGTCAATCAGGGGTCTGTTTCATGAGGGCTACCTGCCCAGTGTTTATGCATGTCTCCCACCTGGTGGAAACTCCCCTAGGGGACCAAATGGGAGACTGTGACAAAAGACAGACAAGTAGACAAATAGGACACACAGTCACATTATATTCCCACAATGCATCCTGGCTTCCTCCCCTCTGCCTTGGAGATAATTGAGAAGTAATTCAATTATCTCCCAAGACAAAGGCAAATTGCCATTATGCACGTGGGGATACTAAAACAGGAATTACTATTAAAATACACTATGTAAGACACATTACATTAAAACTATACATTTAACATGTCCCCAGATAGCTCAGGTCTGAGCGCACATTATTAAGCGAATGGCGCTCAAGCCACACGAATACAGTGTAATCGCCATGGAGCCAAAGTCTTTACACAGTCAGTTTCTCATGCGAATGGGCTCCATGGGATTCCTATCTGGGGTATAACATATTCCAGTAAAACTACCGAACACCGGGCCGTTCGTGCACTTTCACCGAACAAGAAGGGCGATGGGCGGCTTCAGCGGTGTTCTTGCAAATCTGTGTCCGATTTTAGTTCCATGAATTAAGTGTCGAACACCGCTGTGCGTTCGCATGTTTAAAATGGCCACGACCTCGTGTTCGTGATACGAATAGCCGCCACCCAGCATTCGTCAATTAAGCTGCAGTTAACCGCAGCTTCAGGGAGGCTAATTGCCGGCACACTCCAGCTCCCAGGTGGTCAAGTCATTCGTGCGGTTGTTCGGTAGATTGAATCTAACGAACACCAGGCAGAAAAGCACGAATAAGTCTTTTCTGCAGGGAAAAAGATGTCTTTTAACAGGGGGCCATAGTCCAAAGGCAGCAGGCGAGCAACCAGGCTTCTCCAATGCAATGTGGCGAGATTGCTCTCGTCACAGATAAGAATGTGAATGTTATGGTGAATGCAAGACATTTTCTATTAAGGGAGGCTACCGAGTCCAGGTGAATGCCTAGGCAATTACTTTAGCGCTAGGACCTTTGGTTTTATCGTTTGAGATTGGGACACCTAGGTTATTGTTGAATGGCACCCTTTAAACTGCTTGGGAGTTTAGAATTATTCTGTACTGTAAGAAAATCATCCAAATGATGAATGACTGTAATTAATCTACATGAATTAAGTAGTAACCAGCATAGTGTCTCGGTGAAGATATCAAAAAAGCCTGTGGCTGCTGTTTGATCCGAAAGTAAGCCTGATAAAGGAATAGTAGAAGTTTACCCACTTAAAACCATGTAGATGCCATAGGGATGGCTGAATACGGAGGAATTTGGATGCGTGCCTAACATCTGTCTTGTTTAACCATGGCCAAGTAAAACATAGAGGATAAACCACTTTAATTTAAATATACACAACACCCAAGTGTCAATAAGAGGATAAAAGTGTATACATATACTTTACGGTATATAACACAGAAAATGTCCCACTGTAGGTAAGGGTACAAAGTATGAGAATCTATAAAAAATACGTAAAACAATACATAGTGTAACCTGTTAAAAACAATAAAATGTAAACAAATGTATGGTTACACTCACTAGTGTAGAGCCGTGCCAGGCTCTATATTGTCAGCTTCAAGATGCCAATACTTGCTTGGATTGTTGTCCACAGGTAGGCAGGCAAACATGGATAATTCCAATGTAAGGCAATAACTATGATTTGGCCAGAGGGGCAAAATACCTTTGCTAAATTGGCCTCATGGGACAGCGATGTAATGACAAAAGAGGCCGAAAACTACCTATGGCCACCTTGGCTATCCTAACAGCCAGACCAAGCTAATTATATCATTCTGTAGAGCAAGTGCTTGTTGTACGTAGGGAGGTATTATTGTAAAAGCAAATCATTTGCGTGGTGATAGAAAATGTGAATTATGACATAATTCACGAGTGACATGATTAAATAGACGTATACCTGGATGATAAATGAAAGTTGATAGTAATAAGTGAATATGTAATAAAGGGCAAATAAATACTTGTACAGTGATTACATTAAGGAGAGAAAAATAGGTAGCAAGAGAGGTGAGAACGGGCAAAAGCTCAATTAGCCTGCCCTTCGGTCGATCCCAACTCAGATCTCAAGCTGGCTTTAGCTCAACTTGTTCCATTACAGAGAGAACATCTCTGAATCATATAAGACTGGTCCCACCCATACGGGCAGTCCAGATCCAAAATGCAAGCAAGTTCCCTCTTAAGGAGAGAAAAATAGGTAGCAAGAGAGGTGAGAACGGGCAACAGCTCAATTAGCCTGCCCTTCGTGATTACATTAACCAAAACATGAAAGTGTGTTCACAATTACTAACATTGAACAATTGTTTATCAACAGTCTGTGCCAGAAAAGTAGATAAAATAAGTACTATGAGCTCAGAACACCAAATTACTTTAGTGACAACAGTTGTCAACCTAACTGAAGGAAATTGAACAGCATAATAAAGACACAGTTGACCATATCTTACAATCGGCCCCAGATATGCAACGACCGGAAAGAAGTAGACATGGAGAGACTTACGTAAGGATATGCACATAACACGATATGACATAAAGCCTAGCAAGAATAGAATCACTGACTGAATTACGTATACGAAAGAACAGCCTGAGAAATTAAACAACAATCACATAAAAGTCACCTGCCTATAGTACTAGCATGAAGCGAATGAAGTAAGAGCCTGAAATAGGAGGTGAGGATAATACTAATACAGTTAAATTAGAGACAGATCGAAGAGGCCAGGATATGTTAACTACTACGTGAGAGGCCCAAGGTTCTTGGGAGTGTTCTGAGAGAGGGCTGTATGGGAAGAATGTACGTGGGCCTACCGAGGCTGTGTTTAATATTGAAATGTAGAATGGAAGATTTGTATTTTTAATTTTTTTTATTCTAAACGTATTTAAGTGCCCTATTGATGTGTGGTTACAGTCATGGAGGTTGCCCCAGAGGGCTGTGTGTTACGTATAGAGTGAAGGTTTAGTGATGGCTGTGTGTAGAGGTACCGTAGTGGAAGGCAGACTTTGCCCAAAGTAAGTACTTAGCTGCAGGAAGGAGAAATAACGCTGAAAAGGGGTAACAGATGTTTGACGTGAACAATTTAGGTATGTTTAGACAGGTGTAGACCTGTGAAAATGTAGAGGTAGGAAGAGTAGTCAGACTAAAGGGTGGCAACATGGAATGTGGTGGAAGGCCATCAATAAGACTGATGCCAAATGATGACGAGTATGTAACTGACACTAAATATATTTTATAGTGTCATGAAGAAGATGACTAAACACCTATTACTTACAAATACTGCGCAAGATCGAAGTGGCCCAATATGAGAAGTAAGGCGAAAATGTATAGGAAGAGTGAAGCTGGAGAATAGGTCCTGAGAGGCAGGATACAGAAATAGAGCTGTATAAGGGGAATACATATATGGAATGAAGAAATTAAGGATACTTGTATCATGGTATAGGAGTTGTGTAATACCTGTGTAAGGTCAGGTCTATAGGAATGGTAGGAAGATCAGTTAGGCTAGAAAGGTAATAACAAAGTAATTAGTGTAGGTCATCTAAGGTTAAAGCCAAAGGACACTCTTCGTTGTCGCCAACGTTGAAGAGTATGTAGTGTCCTAATGTAGGTGACTTGATACAAAATACTTGTTATTACTGTGCAATAATAAAGTGACACAATGCTTAGAATAAGAAAATAATTTACTAGTGAGAGTCGCCGGCCGAGATAGGGCCATATAGGCTGGTTGATTTAGGCGAGACTTAGTGATGTAATGAAATGTTGTAAGAAGGATTAATATATATATATATATATATATATATATATATATATATATATACCCCTGGCAGCTATGAAGGGTGTGTATGTCATAATGCCGCCCACAGAGGGCCATATGATGGGAATGTAAAGAAGGCCTAGTAAGGCCACGTGTGAAGGCTTAGGACCTGAAACAAGACCAGTATAATCATATTTACTTACAACTTTAGCTATGTGCACAGTTTCAATCTGAGACCTATGAAAGAGATAATAAACCACCCAAATAGATGCAGGTGGACCGAAGTGCTTAATGTGAGGTAAAGACAATGTAGGTGATGATGGAATTATAGTTCCTCAAGGAGAATGCCAAATGAGGGCCTGGAAGTGCATTCTTGATAACATGTAGCATAATGGGATAGTATGCAACCCCTGTAAGACAGATGTAATGGAAAATACAAAAAAGAGATGCCGGAATAGGACAGGGTTGGTTGACCATTGCCAGGCATATGAACAAACATGATAATTCTTAGTGAGGACTACGTGTAGGAAACACATATATAAACTGGCAGGGGTGGGGAGGCAGGATTGGGTCTAGCGTTACAGGGTGGCTTTGTGATCTGTGTTGAGATTAATGCAGGCAAAAGGTAGGATGCGAAACAGAAAAAGTTTGTGTAGTTGTGGAACATTTGTATAGGACTGAGACATGATGATGAAACGGGAGAGTTGCTAATAAATATCAAGTATATGAAATGCATGAACTGTAGGTACACTCTTATACACTTAGTATTATACATACCCACTGATCCAAATAATCGTGGTGTCTGCAGACCGACTCATAACGGGAACTGAGGCCCATGCCTCTGGAACGCAACAGTGGGCGAAAAGCTTTAGTGGCTTTGATAGCCATATACCATACAAAGAGTTTAATGAGATATAAGACAAACCGTTACTTACATACTTACGGAACTCTTAGGAGGATGATAAATACTTATAATTAGCCTGGAAGAATAAGGTTGAAGGCAACGGCACATGCTAAAATAATCGTAGAATAACAGTAATATTAGCATAAGCTATAACTTTATTGCATAATGAACATGACTGCATGAGATAAACTGAACGCATGTGGATCATATGAATATGAAAATAAACGTAATTACAATACCAGGGCCAGTTGAAATGCGGTCGAACATGATTGAAACAAGCTAGTGTAAGAGAGAAAACATGCTGATGGTAGATATGTGAACCGTTTCTAAAATGCTAATGAGGAACCTGAGTCGTAGAACGGGAAGCAAACGTATGCAAGTTCGTAAAGTTTGATGTGCATGAGCAGCTGAATGTGGGCTGGATGTGGCAAGCAAACAAAGAAAACATTCAGTTATCAAATGCCTGCACCATGTGTTAGAGGCATTATATGGCAACAGAATTTGCTGGCGCTATATAAATAAAATAATAATAATATTAAACAAACTGCAAATTAGCGTATGACCAGTAGAACCAGCGTACGTGCATACAGTAGTTAACAGACATAATTATGCCTGGCAATTTTAAAGAATGATTCACTAGGCCTGTGTGGCCTTTGCTCAGAAAGGGCTAAAACAATATAAGTTGTGATTATCATCAAGGCAGTGCCATAAAGGCTAACGACATGTAGAGGCCCAAATTTGGACCTGTCATAAATTTATCATGGGCACATGTATAGGCCCGAGTTTGGGCCTGATGTCTTATGACCGACATAATATTAAAGTATGTTTGACTAGGCTCGTGTGGAGCACAGAAAGGGTTAAACCAACGTAAGCAGTGACAGACAGCGAAATAAGACAGATTATTAACAGGCAGTACCATAAATGCTAACCAGATGTATAGGCCCAAGTTTGGGCCCGACATAAATTTAGACAGTCAGTTGCAACACCTAGCCACAAAATTGCTAAATAATGTATGCCCAATGAGTGCTGGAATACCAAGAGGGCAGAAAAATAACACATTAAAATGTAGGTTGACTAACTGAAATGCATGAATGTATATGATATATATTTTATGAGTGAATGGGTTTGAGGTTGTTTCGTAAAAAAAAAAAAATATATATTTTTTAGACATTTAGAAGATATTCCCCTTTTTAGAAGACAAGGAATTTTTAAGTTGTATTGTGTACAGAAAATGCATGCCTGAATCCCAAGAAAACATAAAGAAAACATTAAAAAGCAATGTGACTAACTGAAATGCATATGGTAAAGTCGATATGGCCTAGTGAGTGCCAAATACAGTAAGCAGAATGCATGAGATGAATTTAGGCAGCTCTGTGAGGCTATGTACGATTGAAATCGGCTGAATTTGCATTAGCAGTTAGTGAGGTAAAATGAATACTTGCTTGGGCCACACTAGGCCAAGACCAGCTTGTTTGGAGTTTAAGCAGTTTGTCTTGATGACCTTTGAACTGGAAGTAGATCTGAACCAGGCAGCAATAGCACAGAGGAAGAGGAAGCCTGTATATTGATAAACAAACTAACCCCTACCACAATTCCATATTGTGATAAAGTGAAGGCAGAGAGGCCTTTAACATTTAACTCCAGGGGAAGTACGTGTTTTATGTGTGGTGTGCAACACAAAGCTGTGATGGGATTCCAGCATGGTCAAAATTTAGTAGGCCAAAATCTCCATGTGGCATATGTGTATGTTGTGTCAGTTAGTTAGCTACACGTAGCTAGGATACTGTCATCAGTGTACTGAGCATATGCAGGAATGCAGGAACTGAAATTGCACTTATTTCCTTTGTCTTGGATGAGCCATGTGGTTTGACTAGATGTACAAGTCTATATTCTGCTCATTGATTGGTTAAAGGTATATGTGGGTGTAGCTATTAATGGGAGGAGTTATAGTGCTATATAAGGAATGTACACTATGTGTTGGTCTCTCAGAATGTTGGAACAGGAGTTCATCTGAGACCCGATCGGTAATGTGAATAAATGCCTCTTACTTCCTGAAGACTTGTGTCCAAATCTCTGTGTTTGGCTTCTGCATGCTTACACTGCAACATTTCTGGTGCATTGGCAGTGGGAACCTCTTCGCACGGAAGCTGGCGCAGAGATTTGAGACGGTAAACTTTTACCAAACCTTCTACGCTACAATCCTGGACTTCTACTGCGTGGACCTCCTTTCGTCTCGGCGCCACTGGCCTTTTGTCCAGGAGATCATCGGCTTCTGCGCAGTGAGTCCCGGATTGTTCCGTCTATGAGTGAACCCAGGTCCAGAAACTAACAGGTAAGACTGATACCGTTAGAGCGGTAGACCCACAAGGGGTTTTATATTTGGAACCGGTTATTGGTATTTGCCCCTTCATTGGAAGGAAGAAGCGAAAGCGCAACGCTTATCTGGAAATTAGACGCTCTGTAGTCAGCCCATCTAATATAGGTGGTATTGTCAGACTGAGTTCTGGTGTAAATAGCTCATGTCGGACACCGGTGTCCTGTCTTGACTAGCATATCTAGGGTGTAAATTTTGTTCGCTAGGTCGGGGGGACCGGGAGACTAGCAGAACTTTGGTGTATATTCCGTCTGCTAGATTTCACCCTATCTTAACTAAGTGTGCTCTGTTGTAAATCCAGCCACTAGATTATTGATGGTTTCATAGACTAGCTGGGTACTGTGTAAATTCTGCCCTCTAGTTTGCTATACGTGGTGTCTGGGCAGCGAAGAACTTATCGAATCTCTGGTGTACAAATAGATCGAAAGCTCTCGAGGTGCTGGCCAGTTAGAATAGTTGGGATTATTGTAAATGTTGTTAAATATATTGTAGTTGGTGAATTGGTTAACTTGTATGTCCTACTAGAAAGTTAGAGCTCTGCTGTCTAGTGGGAGTGTAAATTGTGTGTATAATTGTAAAATAGCCAGAGTAGTACCCAGACGGAGAACCCGAGGCCTAGATGGACGAATGGGACAAAAAGATATTAAATGTCCCATCTCCCCACAATAATAACACAGTCCATGCGCCATCCTTCTTGCCCTTTCTTGAGATGACTGACGGAACCTAACCAGTCCAATCTCCATGGGTTCCTCCGCCTCCCTGCCAGATGTATATGATGTTTCGGGAGACTTGGGAGCGGTAGGGTTAGCTGTAACATCAGTCCGAGTGAAAGGAGTAGTGTAGTCCATTTCCAGTCCGGGTTGCAATATGTGTGAAGCAACAGTAGGTGATCTATGTACATATGACTTTTGTGTCTTGTGTCTTGTTGCATTGTAAACCCAGGGACCGAATAAAGGACTCCCAGGAATCTAGGACTGGGCTTTTGGCCCAGATCTTAAGGTGCCCCGACAATAAGGTAATCGCTGTCCTCACTTTAATGACGTCTGTGGCATAGGTAAGTGGTCTCAGGGAGAACAGGACCTCGCAATCAACTTTGAAGGTATCATACTTAGACCGGATCCCAGAAAATTTCTCGGGTAGAGCAACCAGCAGTTCAGAAAGTCCAGAGTCATAGGTTACTCTCCCTTTAAGGGAAGCCAGCTCCTGCTGTAAGCCCTGCAAAGCCTGGGTGAGCTGGGAAACTTGCTGGGTCAAGGCTGCAACGGTAATCTTCAACTCTGCAGACTCCATTTGGTCAGATCGTACTGTCAAGGATCTTACCTGAAGTGGGAGTCCGGCACGCAGATTTGAGGCACCCTTTGCAAATCGACACAGACCGAGGGGACTCAGGACAGAAATCCCCAAGGCTGTGACACAGTGCACTGGGGCTGAAATAACCAGTGCTTCCTGGAACGCAGTACAGACAAAGGATATCCAGAAGAGTAGTCAGTATCAGAATCAGAAGTCAGGACGGGCGGCAATCAGGCGAAAACAGTAGACGAGCAGGGGATCAAAAGCAGGAGTCAGATGAACAGCAGTGAAACCAAACAGGAACAGGAAACACGATCTGACAACGAGAACCAGCCTTGCGGGGTTTAAATAGGGAGTCTCAGCCAATCATCAAGGAACCAGGAACAGGTGTGCACATTCCAGGTGAACAGGCTCAGACTACAGGATACCAAGAACAACCAGAAACAGTCAAAGATGCGTGGAGCTCAATGCAAGGATACCGACTGGGATGCAGGAAACTCAGGTTTGATCCCAGCCAGACCCAAATACACAATATTGTGTAAAGCACAATGGCGATCCTGACACATAACTACTGACATGTACCATAACCACTGACATTGTGTAAAAATTACTAACAATTGCTGTTTTATGTTATATGTATAATACCATAACTGTTACTAACTGATCTGTGACTTTAAAACTGTATTATAACCACTTACTAACTGTACCATAACCACTGACTGTAAAGATGAGGTTACTAGAATGTGATATAGTTGGTTAGTCAAAAGTTGATTTATAGTACGGATAATTGTAGAGATGAAATTGTTGAAATGTTATGTGATCGGTTAGTTTATATGGATTAATAGCGTGGATAGTTGTATGGTTTGAATAATAGTTACATTGATAAGTGTATAGTCTTTGGTGGGTTTTTGATTTAATTTTGTGTGTGTGACGTCGTGATATTGTTGAGCATGTGAGGATCCTGTGTGTGCGTGCATGTGTGTGTTTGGGCCTAGTGACTGTGCAATGTGGTGCTGGTGATAAGGAGCTTGGTGTGACTTGAAACTGTGTGTATATTTGTACAGTGGTAGAGGTTAACACAGTAAAGGAGTTTAAGCATGCGTGGGATAGGCATAAGGCTATCCTAACTATAAGATAAGGCTAGGGACTAGGGACTAATGAAAGTATTTAGAAAATTGGGCAGACTAGATGGGCCGAATGGTTCTTATCTGCCGTCACATTCTATGTTTCTATGTTTCTATGTTTCTATGTTTCTATGTACAGCTTTTTGAATCAGACGTTCTGTTGAAATAATCTTCTGATTCACAAGGCTGTTGGTCCTTTGTCTTGTATGTTTAAAAAAAAAAAAAAAAGTAGGGAGTAGCCTGTTTTGGTGGCCGCATGGCCTCCATGTAGCAGTCTTCACTTAAATTTAGTGCAGGGTGTACATGTGGCTGTAACTAGTAGGCCGGAATTCTATGATCAGTTTCTATATATTGACTGTTGGAAACTGATTGTTGAAAAACTGCCTCGGTGAGTTAAACTGTGTCATCTGAGAAACAATGTAGCCATATGGTGGTCAGAACTAAGGCCTTGATTACAACTGCTTTGGACATACCCTCCCCCCCTGGCATCTGATTACCAACCCTCCTATTCATCCTCCAGAGCCAGAGTAGCCACGCCCATTTCTTCCTCCCAAAACTGGTATATAGTCAGTATTTGCACTCCCCCTGCTCTACTGTCCCCGCCTACCCACATACCTATCTGTTCCTGTGTTTCAAACTCTTGTATTTCTGTACTACTCCCCTTCCCCCTAATCAATGATCAATAAGATGGTATATTGTCTTTTTTTAGTTACTGGATGGGCCCCTCCCAGCTTTGTCCAAAATGTCCCCTGTTACTAAAATACAAACTGAGATGTTTAATTTACCTTAGAACTAAAGATTTAATCAAGCCTAGATATCAGGGTAGACAGTGATTAAAATAAGTAATAATAAAATAGGGACATAATTAATTAAAGTCTATCTGCTTCATTAGACTTTAGGGAGGCACTCTAGGGCCACCTACTGGCCATCTTCAGGAGTTACATTGATAATACATTGTTTATAACAGATAGAAGTAGGATTGCTTACCCTATTTTAATATATTTATTGCTATAAGGTTTTATTTTATGTATAAATATATTAAAAGTTAAGATTTATTATTAGACCCATAAAGATTATTTTGATACAATTACCCTCTGGCGACACCTACTGGTAGGTTTTTGGGTTAACACTTTTAAAAAAAAAACGTTTTTTCAGCCACCAAATGCTGACTAATAAAATTAGCTCACCCCCTTACACCTATCTTACTACTCCTAGACTGGAACCTATTATTGAGCAGCGTTGCCGAAGTCCCATATTAGACACTGCTTGAGTCAAATAGATTGTACACTCCTTTCAATCCTGAAGCCCCTGAAAACTTCTGAATGATAGACTCAGCATTTGCCAGCCAGGCCCAAGGTGATATTAAAAGGAAATTACAGAAATTAGAGGGATTTGTAGGGATGTCCATATTACAGCTAATGGAGATTGCAAATACAGTATATATGAATAGGGAGACGGAGGTAAAGCGGGAGGAAGAACGTAAAATGAGGAAAAAGGCAGATATGCTAGCGGTAGCTATCTTAAGTGTAGAAAGACAGGGAAGTGAATAGAGGAGACGAGAATAGGCTGAGCAAGGGACCTTTAAGTAGGAATCAATGTGCGTATTGTAGAAAGGAGGGACATTGGAAGAGTGAGTGTCCACAGAGAGAGCAGTATGAAGGTGATAGACAAGGAGAGAGAAGGGTACGAGGAGGTTATAGTGGTAGTTATAGAGGAAGAGGAAGTTTTAGAGGGAATAGTGGGAATAGTAGAGGAAGTGTTCAAGGAGACAGATACTATCCACTCACGCAGAGACCTAGAGAAAGAGAGGATAGAGATTTTGTGGGTCTGGCTGATACTATCATGGAAGACTATTGATACCGACCGGGCTCCATCCCACTTGGTCGAGCGGAGCCTGTGGTCGATGTAGCAATAGGGGGAAAGAGAAGTTCTTTCATGATCGACACAGGTGCTGAACATTCTGTGGTGACTAAGATGGGGGAAGACTATAACTGTGATAGGAGCTACTGGGAGAAGTGCAGCTAGACCGGTTCTTAAGAGTCGCACTTGTATTCTGGGAGGCCATGTGGTGAAGCATCAGTTCCTATATATGCCAGAGTGTCCGATTCAACTTTTAGGACGAGATCTATTATCGAAGCTTTAAGCTCAGATAACCTTTTACCTAATGGATCAACATCTCTGAGGTTTAAGGGATTACCAGGCATAATGGCGATATCGGTGCCAAGGGAAGAAGAATGACGCTTCTATTCCATAGTGACAAGTGTTAACCCTAAGAGGGATGAATCCTTATTTGACATTCCAGGAGTATGGGAAGAAAATAATCCTCCAGGACTTGCTCGTAATATCCCACCAATACATACTGAGTTAAAGCTCGGGGTGTATCCTGTTAGCCTTTGTATGTTGTTCTTTTATCTACCCCAACAGCTGTAAAGGTGGCGGAAGTGACTCCTTGGATTCATCAATCTAAGGTTAAACCAGCGGCAGACTCTTGGCAAGCTACTCCAGATCCTGAGAATCCTTGCAGGACCCGGTTGAAGCGTGCAACTCAGTCGGAGTGACGAGGGGATATCGAAACATTCTAGTTAAAAGTCTACAGAGATCATCAAGTAGGTGTTTTGACGGCCATAATAAAGCCTGACCACCTGCCTACGTGTCATAGCCAGAGTATCTTGAAGGGATCTCTGTGAAGGAAAGTGAGGATCAGAAGAACAACATCCTTGGCCATCGCACGGTTGAAGAAAAATGAGGATTTCAGGAATGTGTTTTTATTATGTCTTAGTATTTTTATGATTTTTCAGGAAGGTAGGCATACAGACATACCGAATTGCGATAGTTGCATTAAGACTACTAAAACAGGTAACCAAATATCCCAAACTCTCATCTGGCACTCACAGTATGAATGTAAGGGATCTGTATCTAAATGTAGATATTTAGATATTGATTATAGTGTGTGCAAGCCAATATCAGGAGAGTCTAAATGTTTTGATCCCCATTTCCAACCCCGTACAATTTGGTTGGTAATTCGGAATAGTAACTCCCAGGGGACATTAATAAATAGGACTGTGATAAGCACCATACATTCCACGGGTATTCTACTATTTGATGCATGTAAGGCGATTTCGGGTAGTGGAAGACTTTGGAATGTATGTGGTAATCTTAAATGGGAACGAACTTATGGGTTTAATGATAAATACTTATGTCCCAGTAAAAGATCTACTGATCCTGATTGCCCAAATAGAGACTAACTTCTGCCCCTATTGGTCATGTGTAGGTTGGGCAACCTGGGAAAAACAGTGGATCAAGATATGATTATCCAAAGGTTGCCTACCACACCATACTGTAAAACTATGTGTGTAACCCCGTTCACATGACCATTTCCAATCTGCAGCATTTTATTGACAGGTTTGGAGGTCTGTTTGGGTTCCAAATATATGGCACAGGAGTAGATCCAGGAACAATAATATATGTAGGTCTTGAAACTGAGAAAGTGGCAACTCAAACTCATCAGGTTTCTCATTCCTTCTATGAGGAGATGAGTATTGATGATAAAATTCCCCATAATGTTAAGAACCTATTTATTGATTTGGCTGAGGGTATTGCAGGTAGTCTTAATGTAACTAATTGCTATGTGTGTGGAGGTACTAATATGGGAGACCAGTGGCCATGGGAGGCAAAGGAAATATGGTACCCTGGCTCTGAGACATATGAACAACAGATACCTTTTCAGTCTGATCATCAAGTAAATATTAGAAGTAAATCGGAATGGCGGTTAAAAACCTCCATTATAGGTCATGTTTGTATAGCCAGGAAAGGGACAATGTATAACACGTCTGTAGGTGAGCTAACTTGCTTGGGACAAAAAGCCTATAATGTTAATACTAAAATACTACTTGGTGGTCAGCTTCAAATGTCTCGGAACCTACTAATCCGTTTGCCAATTACACTCATTTAAAGGAGGTATGGTTTGACTTATCGGCTACATCTAGTTGGAAAGCCCCAGCAAATTTATACTGGATTTGTGGTAAGAAAGCTTATTCGGAGTTACCACAAGATTGGGAAGGAACATGTGTATTAGGTATGCCAAAGCCATCCTTCTTCTTGTTGCCAATCGAAACAGGAGAGACCTTGGGAGTTAAGGTTTACGATGTAAATCATAAAAGGGAGAGAGCATCCTTGAATATAGCTAGCTGGGAAGATAATGAGTGGCCCCCTCAACGTATTATTAATTATTATGGACCTGCTACTTGGGCAGAAGATGGCACTTATGGATATAGAACTCCGATATATATGCTCAACCGCATTATTAGACTACAGGCGGTGGTTGAGATTATTACTGAGACAGCTCAAGCGCTTAATCTTCTAGCTAAGCAAAATAACAAGATGTGATCAGCCATATACCAGAATAGGCTAGCCCTTGATTACTTACTAGCAGTAGAAGGAGGTGTATGCGGAAAGTTTAATCTAAGTAACTGTTGTCTGCACATAGATGATGAAAGGCAGACAGTGGCTGAACTTACAAGCCACATGGTTAAATTTGTGCATGTACCTACTCAGGTCTGGAATGGGTATAACCTAAGTAGTTGGTTTGGAAGTTGGTATGAGCAGCTTGGAGGAATTAAGACATTAGTAGGAGGAGTAGAATTTATTATATATTTTTTTGTGCCTCCTCCTGCCCTGTCTAATTCCATTAGTGGTAAGGTCCCTACGTAGTATTATAGAGAGTACTATAGAGAGAAAGACAGCTGCCCATGTAATGGCTGTCTGGAAGATATGATCCCCTAGCCCGAAGAGAATATATTCAGGATGAATAATGTTGAAGGAGTTTTTAAGATGCTTACAAGGTCTACTCTGGTTCAATGGCTACTTGAGAGATGTAGGTAAAACTGTGATTGGTGATGCATCTGGAATAATGTTATATCAGAGGCATCAAAGGGGGGAATGTGATGGGATTCCAGCATGGTCAAAATTTAGTAGGCCAAAATCTCCATGTGGCATATGTGTATGTTGTGTCAGTTAGTTAGCTACACGTAGCTAGGATACTGTCATCAGTGTACTGAGCATGTGCAGGAATGCAGGAACTGAAATTGCACTTATTTCCTTTGTCTTGGATGAGCCATGTGGTTTGACTAGATGTACAAGTCTATATTCTGCTCATTGATTGGTTAAAGGTATATGTGGGTGTAGCTATTAATGGGAGGAGTTATAGTGCTATATAAGGAATGCACACTATGTGTTGGTCTCTCAGAATGTTGGAACAGGAGTTCATCTGAGACCCGATCGGTAATGTGAATAAAGGCCTCTTACTTCCTGAAGACTTGTGTCCAAATCTCTGTGTTTGGCTTCTGCATGCTTACACTGCAACAGTATATATATATATATATATAAATATAAAATATATATATGTATTATATATATTATATATATATATATATATATATCTTATATATATGTAACTTCATTCTAAGTGTATTTTAATACTTATATATGTACTTATATTACTATTAAAATACACTACGTATGACGTTACATATATATATATATATATAAGAAACCAAGAGGGCTGCACTCACCTGAACATGCATACATTATAGGGTGCTGCTGGGGCCAAAATATACAAAATACAAAATCCAGCGCACTCGCTTATTCACTAAACAATGATTTCAAATCTTAGAGATTGTAATAGTTTTATTTAAAAACACCTCACCTAGGCAAAAAATGAAGGGGGTTTAGTTACATTATATGATCATACATTGCATAAGCCTGCCAACTACTTCAAAGTACCCCATATTCGGCAGGTCCTATCCTAGAAGCAGCCTAATGCTTGCTCTTATGAGATTAATCCACTTACTTGGGAAATACTTCCTTACTGGGACTCTCTGCAAGTCAAGGCTAAATAAGGTCCTGGAATGAGGCACCTGTAACAGGGGTGCAAAACCCAAGAGCTGGCCTGGGACTCCCAAATATATAAAAGAAACCAAGAGGGCTGCACTCACCTGAACATGCATACATTGTAGGGTGCTGCTGGGGCCAAAATATACAAAATTATGTGTGTATTGTATTAATTATCCACAGACTTCAGGTGGAAGGGGTTTTCAATCACAATTTTTCCCTACCATAACCTATATGGATTTTGCTTCCCAAGCACTACCAAGCCTCACTAAGCAAACCAGTAACCAACCTCATGCTGACGAGTTGCATTAACATCGAAACAGCTGTCCATGAGTGGTTCACTGGTTTTGCATCTTTTCCTAAATTGTGTTCCAAGCAGTTGTATACTGCAAACACAGATTAAAAGGAATCCATGTTTAAAATGGAATGAGGCAAAAATGTGATTCTTTCTTAAACTAATTTGCATATGCCCACCCAGAATCCTTTGCAGTTGTAAAATCGCTGCAGTTTTGGGATTTCTGTGGGAAAAGAAAGTCTTGTGGCTTGACTGGTGTGCAGATTTTTGTTTAACATTGTATTAACAATATATATATATATACATTTATTTTAAACATGTTTAATTATTATTTTTTTATACTTCCCACCAGCAGGGGACTGTCGGACAGTCCAGGCAGTCCCCCTGCTGGCAGACCCACAGCCAGCAATAGGGGGCCATGTGATCGCCTGATTTGCCAGGAGAGGGCTGCCTGGGTTGTCAGGCAGTCCTCCCGAAGAGGATCGCTGCAGAGGTAAGTTAACCAGAGCTCCTGGGGGCTTAAGCCGTTGCATCATTCTATGCAAGGGCAAGGGCAGTAAATTAGGGAGTAATATACTAATTTACTGAAAGAGCAAAATTAAATAAAATATATATATTTTTAAATCTTGATCTTTCTGCTGTTTAGTAGATAGTTCTCTAATTTGCTCTCCTTACATGGGATTGCAATAATAAAGAAAATGACTTTTATTTTGAATTTAGATTTTTCAGCATTTTTTGGATAGCCCCCTAAATTGGTACTTTGTGAGTCTGTGACTACCTGTGACTACCTGTAAGGTATAATGGGTATCTGAAATTTGAAAGGCAACAAAATTACTGAATCACTTCTGTTTATTCAAATCAATATTCTCCTTATTTCAGATGAACTGCAATTAAAAACTTAGTAAAACCAAGCATTTTTTTCCCAATGGACATCGGTGTATATAGAACATTGCTGTCCCCCTTAATATAGTAGCTAAGCATCTCAATTTTTTTTAAGTTAAATGAAAAGAACTCAGTAGTAAAAGGTTTGAGTGCTATTCTAAAAAAATATAATTTTAATGCAAACAGAAGTGGCAATACACATGCTGTCTGCATTGCAAAATTAATTGAGTAATGGCTAGGACCTTGACAAGGGGCTTCAAAGTACAATATATTGCGCAAGTGTTTGTTATAAAGTCTATAGACATACAACGTGCTCCTCACCATTAGCTTTTTGCATTCAAAGATTTGTTAAGCTATAAAGTACCAAAGATTGTCAACCCTATGCTGTTTTAAACTGTGATGCATAGACAGTTAAAGGATCACTATAGTGGCAGGAAAACAAAGCGGTTTTCCTGACACTATAGTGCCCTAAGGGTGCCCCCACCCTCAGGGTCCCTCTTCTGTGGCGCTGAAGGGGTTAAAATTCTACAGTGAATACTGAAAAGGACAGGTCTCCTATATGGCACTGTAACTTCACGAAATAGTGCCAAAGACATACAATGGGGGTGTCATTTTACTCAGCAGATGTAACCGAACACAAAATAAAACTTTGTACAGGAATAGCACACACCAACTTTACAAAATACACATGAGAATTTCTTTGTTATAAGTTTGTGTGCCAAAAACCAAAAAGAACACAATTTTACTCCAATATTTAGCAGAGGTTGGCGGTAATATGGCTACGTAGAAAGTGTCAAAACAACCTTAGGTAAATAGCCCGTGATGTCTACTTTATATAAATATATACTTTTGTGGCAATTTTGTTTTCTTTTATGGCTATTAAGCTTACAAGACAAACATACCAAATTCTAAAATCGCTCCACATTAAAAGTCTATTTTACTCCTTGTGCTTTGTGACCTGTAACTACCAAAAAAAAATTAAAATCCCAGACACATTATATATTCTGTAAATCAGAACAACTTAATGAATTTATTTTTAATTATTTTCCTTAACCTGCACTAATTATGCACACATTATTATTGCAAAAACTGTACAAAAAAACACAAATTTTTTAATTTGTTTGCATTTTTCTGTATTTTTTTTTTATAATAAGCATTTATATATATATATATATATATATATATATATATATATATGTTACATCAAATTAAAGCCCTTTCTGTTCTTTAAAAAACGATGTATAATATGTGTCGGTGCAATAAATTAGTAAAATGCAAATTGCAGTTGAACGCAAACAGCAAAAAATGCAAAAAATGCTGTTGTCATTAAGTGAAAGACAAGCTTCTGTAGCTCTGTCCTCAAGGGGTTAAAAGAACAAGCAGAAAATGTCAGCTGAAAAGGTTACAAGTACTCACGGTTGTGACTGGGCATAGGACCCAACAAGCAGAGCTAGTAATGCAATGAAGATCGACCTGCACCCCATGATGCTGGCAGGATGCATTAACATTCAAGGGGCAAGGGAGGTTTAAATAGGCAAGGTCTGTCTGACGAAACAAACCTACAAATGAGTAACTGCAGAAACAAACAGAAAGCAGTTGAAAGCAGACCTGTCTGTTTAATCTAGACAAGTTGATAACACATCTCTCAAGAAATTAAAAAGCACTTACTCCAGGATAATTCAGTGCCTAGAGCCATGCTTTGATTTGCATGGCTAATATTGTTCAGGAAAAGATCTAGAACTGTAGGCATGTCAAATACTGTTTATCGCATAGCCAAATTGTTGTTAAAGCAGACCTGGTCCTATGTCTGTTTGGTTGCCCATACTCCCCTGTTTGTTCCCCGAATGAATGTCCCCCTTATTCGTTTGTCAAACCCTCAGTGTTCCCCTGGCTCTATATCTTCCCTCTCCCAAATGTCAGCTAAGCACTCTCTCTGTTTGGCAGCTATTCGTTTTACCTAAAACATGTGCCCCGATAGATGGTGGTCATTTTATCTCCCGAATGCTGACGGAGGTACTTGGTCATCGCCTTTGTGGTACTATATTCAGCTACTTGACCACACGGTTCCTGGTCTATTTCAGACATGACAGGAGAGCGCTAATTTGAGGAAGGCACTATGGACTGTGGGAAACAATCGCTCCCTAAGAGCCGGAGGAGCACCCATTTATTCAATCACAGGAACTCCCAATAGTTGACCATCCAAAAACACATTTTACCCTGGAACTATTCTGAGCTTCACCCTCGTGTGCGACTGGTCAGAACTTTACCCCGGTGGCGATTGCCCTACAGTGCATGGATCTGAGCACTATTTGGACAACTTGGGTGCTCAGATCAGGGCTATTTGGGGACATGCGGTGATTGCATTGTATTGTATGGAGACCCCATGCTGGGGTTCTGGCTTTGAAAGATATTGTCTCCGAATAAAATTGTGTTGTACCATCAGAACTGTGTGTTGTCCAGTTACTGGGGCTAATTACTACTCAGCAACTTTTTCCAATTCGGGAAGGATTCAGCAAACAAAGTCCTTGTAAGG